>KQ987345.1:108996-125571 GCA_001598015.1 Dorcoceras hygrometricum
TGGGATAGTAGAAGTAGTATCCAATGGAATTCTTTGGATACCCAATGAAGTAGCATAAGATGGATCTAGTATCCAGCTTATCTCCAATGTCTGCTTCACATAAGCAGGACATCCCCAAATCCTCATGTATGAGTATTTGGACGGCTTGCCCATCCATATCTCATATGGAGTCTTACCCACTGCCTTGGTGTGGATATTGTTCAATAACATTACCGCCATTTCGAGCGCATAGCCCCACAGTTTAAGCTCTGATACCAAAAATGTCAGGCCCCGTGCTAATTACCAACAATTAACACATAATAAGCGCAGAATTAAGGAAGGTTAAAAAAAACTCTGTGCCTAGACTCGAGTGTGATCAAAAGAAATCGAGCTTATCCCAGTTTAAGCTCTGATACCAAAAATGTCAGGCCCCGTGCTAATTACCAACAATTAACACATAATAAGCGCAGAATTACGGAAGCTTAAAATCAGGGCTTAAAAATTTTTTTTTTCGAAATACAAGGGCCTGAACTTCAAATCGTTCATTCAAAATATTCGATATTCAAAATAGAAGTTTACTCAACTCGATACAGCAAGTAACCACATAAATCAATTCAAAATACAGATTCCCCAAATACAATAAAACACGGGGCATCCCCCGGTTCAATACATATCATAAATAAACTGGGACTCAGGGATGCGGGGATCGACCAACTGAACTTCCACTCGGTCCAGCTTGGTTACCTGAAACTCCTGCAAATGGGTAACACAGACCCAAACAACAAAAGCAGGAAAAGAAATACGAGGTCAAGCCTCAGTACGAAGAGCTATCAAAGCAGGTAAACATGCAACATGCTACAAATCGATGCTATGAATGCATGAGGGCTATCAAGAAGTCGGATAGCTAGACCAGTCTATCAACTGGCAACTCAAATCAAGCCTCTATACCACACACAGCCAATCAGCCGGTGGAAATCATCGGTCCGTGATCATCGGGGCCCGTCAGCCCATCACAGCTCGGTGGAGACACTCGAATCTGGTAGTCACCACTCCGACGATAGCGTTGGACTTTTCGGACACGACTCAACAGTCGGCCAGTCACAACGTGGCACCCAATCAGGTAATCAAATCAATTTCTCAGTTTCAGGCTCAAGATGTATGCAATGAATGTCATTCAATAATCAATGCGCAATGCATACAATTCATTTCATGAAACAGAATATAGAACTCAATCAATTCCACAAACTGTAACACGTATAAACACAGAATTCACATCAGCAAATCCATAACATCGATCACAACCATGTTCACGCCTAAACTGCTAAGAGTTGCTCAATTCGTACCTCAATTCCTCAAATTACCTAACAGATTTCCTCCTGGCTCAAATCACGCAGCAGGACACTTCCTGGAAGCTGAAATCTGTTACAACACAGCTAATATCTTAGCTAAATTCTTAATCATCAACACGTTAAACCTACTGCCAGAAGTTACTCCAAATTCTACACTTCCACGAAGGCAATAACTACTAAAACCGAGCTCAACTACAAGAATTGCTCACCCAAACAGCTCACGCTAGCAGCAGAACGCTCGCACAGGCTTTCCTCAAAAGCTTCGAAGTCCAACAACTTCGCGTTTCCACTTCCAGCGCAAATCAACTACTCAAATGGGTAGCAAACTAAGGAGCGAAGCAAGGGGAATCCAGCGCCACTAAGATCTTCAAAAACAGAGGCTGGAATCGACAGGAAATGGCGATAGAAGAAGATGGTGAACAGTAACTCGTCGAGGGTTGGAGAAGAAGGAGATAAGAGATAACTGGCTCAAAAATAATCTAAGTGTCGATCAACACTTCTATAAATACCTCTTCAAATCTCACCTGCTGAATCATACAAATCAATCAAAGAAATCAGCAGGAGACAATCAGCAGCAACCCTCTTCTCCTCTTCGCTTAATTCAGCAGCAACTATCAAATAAACAATCGCGCAAAACATCTCAAAACGACACCGTTCCAACTTACCAAAACGACGCCGCTTCTCAACGCTAGTAATTGCGCGTCTGCTGATCAGCAGCAAGTAATACGTCACGCCTACGTCATCATATCTATCGGCAGCTCTCAAACCATCTACTGAATTCAATAGTCAACATTCCAAAACGTTGACTAACACGCGTCACTTCCCCGCTCAATCTCACACTACGCGCGATGTCTACCAGCAGCAGCTTCAATTCAAACCAAAACCAGCAGATCTTCATGCGTCACGCTGACGTCATCTCTGCTGATTCAAAACCCATCAGCAGGAGCTACAGTACCGTTGACCAGCGTTGACTTTACCCAAAAAAAAAATCGATATTTCTCATTCTTTACTAGTGCTGCTGCTGAGGAAATCGGCAGGAACCACAATCTTTACACAATTCCTCAAAAAGTACGTGATTAATCCCCAAATCAAAACGATTAATCACTAATTCAATTTCTCAATCCTCACATTCTCCCCAACTTAAGAGATTTCGTCCTCGAAATCAAAGGCAGACACAGGGAAGAACACAACAAACACGCAATTCAGCACCAAAAATTCGAAACAGCACAAAGGTTTACCTGGAAATTATGAAATCTCAGCGTTCAAACAGGTGAGGCCATTCCTGCCTCATCTTCTCTTCAACTTCCCAGGTTGCTTCTTCTCTGCCATGCTTGCTCCATTGGACCATCACCAAAAACCAGCAGCTGCGTCTGCGTGGAAGTTTGTGAAGTTTGTGGAGTTGCTAGGAGTTCATACAAGTGAGGCTTGTGTGATCGGGTGTCTGCAGAAGGACTGTGTACATCAAATCTTCTAGTGTATCCTTCCTGAAAAAGGAAGAAGGGGAGACGTAGTATATTTATATCCGAACTTTCAGAAACAAATTCTGAGCCCTACTCTTTACATTTACGCATTTATTTATTGCTTACTGTTCACAAATTAATCGGCTTCATTCCGTACTTTTTTAGTTAGCCGAGAGGTTTGCATTTAATTGAGATACCTCAAGTTTGGTAACACGGACTTGTGTTAAGTAGCGCGTGTAAAACATTTTGAAAAGTATTTGAAATAGAAAAATCGAAGGAGTTCATTCAACCCACCCCCCCCTTCTGAACTCCTGTACTTGTTTTGATCCTATTTTTGGGACCATCATTGTACAATCGTAATCCTTTACCATTTCTAGCCATCTTCTTTGTCTCATATTAAGTTCCTTCTGGGTGAAAAAAGTATTTGAGACCCTTATGATCTGTGAATATCTCACACTTCACCCCATAAAGGTAATGTCTCCAAATATTCAAGGCAAATACTACAGCTGCCAGTTCTAAGTCATGGGTGGGATAATTCTTCTCATGATCCTTAAGTTTTCTGGAGGCATAAGAAATTACTCTACGATCCTGCATCAATACAGTATCTAAACCCAACTTGGACGCATCTGTGTAAATCACAAACTTCCCTTGATCAGATGGCATAGTGTGAGGTCCGGGGCTCAAAGAGGGCGGGGAGTGATCGCCGGTGCCAGAGGTTGCACGGACAATGAGCGGCCCCTGGCAGGCTTCTAGAGGCGAAGGGGAACATGAATGAACCGATCCTACATCGGAATTAGAGGGATTACGAGACTGGGATTTTATATATGTAATTGTGGTTAGTTGAGGAAGACTTATCAGATTTAATTGGTACTACTCATACCAACAAGGTGCATCTTCTTTTCGGGAGCTCATCATTTAAGAACTCCAAAGTTAAGCGTGCTTGAATTGGGACAATTGTGGGATGGGTGACCCTCTGGGAAGTTTCTCAGGGTGCGTGCGAGTGAGGACAAAACACGCTGAAAAGATCAGTGTTGGTACAGGGGGGCAGTCGTTAAATCTGAGGCGTTATAGATGGCATGAGAGCCGACCTCTCTTGGTACGGTGTGGTTCGGGGAGGAACCAAGTGGAAGCTGGTGGGCATGTGAGGTCCGGGGCTCAAAGAGGGCGGGGAGTGATCGCCGGTGCCAGAGGTTGCACGGACAATGAGCGGCCCCTGGCAGGCTTCTAGAGGCGAAGGGGTATCAGATTTAATTGGTACTACCCACAACAACAAGGTGCATCTTCTTTTCGGGAGCTCATCACTTAAGAACTCCAAAGTTAAGCGTGCTTGACTTGGGACAATTTTGGGATGGATGACCCTCTGGGAAGTTTCTCAGGGTGCGTGCGAGTGAGGACAAAACACGCTGAAAAGATCAGTGTTTGGGGCAGTCGTTAAATCTTAGGCGTTACAGATGGCATCAGAGCCGACATCTCTTGGTACGGTGTGGTTCGGGGACGAACCAAGCGGAAGCTGGTGGGCATGTGAGGTCCGGGGCTCAAAGAGGGCGGGGAGTGATCGTCGGTGCCAGAGGTTGCACGGACAATGAGCGGCTCCTGGCAGGCTTCTAGAGGCGAAGTGGCACATGAATGAACCGATCCCACACCGGAATGAGAGGGATTACGAGACTGGGATGTTATAGATGTAATTGAGGTTAGTTGAGGAAGACTTATCAGATTTAATTGGTACTACTCATACCACCATCTTCTTTTCGGGATCTCATCACTTAAGAACTCCAAAGTGAAGCGTGCTTGACTTGGGACAATTTTGGGATGGGTGACCCTCTGGGAAGTTTCTTAGGGTGCGTGCGAGTGAGGACAAAACACGTTGAAAAGATCAGTGTTGGTACAGTGGAGGCAGTCGTTAAATCTGAGGCGTTACATAACCCGACGAGGCTCACTACGAGCGACAAAACGGTAAAAATCATTAAAAAGTTATTACTTAACCAAATCACTCTATGTTTTAAGACACATCACCGTAACTCAATATAATAGTTATTGGAACCAAACTAAAAAACAATACAGTAAGTGACCAACCCGATTCCCACAAACCCACTGCCCGTGTGCATATTGCAACTAGGACATGTGTTAGCTATAAAATTCATAAATAATTTGTTTCTCGACAAAATCACTTCCCGTTTGAACCCATGTGATCCTAACTTAATGAACTATCTCTTGAAATCAACCTTGACCACATAGAATGCTTCGATCGACTTACCTGACCCCAACTACTCTACTGTTGCACACAGACAACAAGCCAGGACACATGCTGATCATAAAATTTGTAACTAATTCATTCCTTGACAAAATCGCTTTCCGTTGGACCTACGTGACCCTAACTAGATGGACTAACTACCAGACAACCCTTGGACCAAAATTTAGTCCCATGAACCGTCCATGACCAAAGCATCATGAGATCAAATCAAAACCATAATGAAAAACATGAGTCATGCATAGATCTAAAACAATTGTGCATAGATCTAAAAAAATCACATTCAAATCATGAATTGAACATTAAAAACAGTTTAATATGGTGTAAATGGTGAGAAAACAAATCGATATTACATGCCTGGCTTGGAGAAAGATGAGATCTATGAGTTACCGATGTAGAGGACGCGAAATCGGGACAAGACCGCCTTTGAATCAACAAAATCCTAGAATTTTTGATGGGGTTTCTTGAGGGAAGGATAATTGAGCTACAAAGGTGAAGGGAAATACAAGAGAGAATGAGAGAAGACTTCAAGTCTAAGAATAATGGAGATACACATGTGTGGGGAGAGAGGAGAGAGTTAAAGCTTGGAAATTGAGAGTGTTTGCATGTTGTCATGTGTTGTGTGTTGTATATGTATTCAACCATGCCATGTGATGTTTAAATAAGGATGTTTGGTGGTTGGATTAATAATTATGGTGGTTGATTAAATAATTTTGGTGGTTATATATAATAGTGTGTGTATAACATGCTCAAAGTTGTGTGTATATGTGAATAAAGTTGCCAATCAAAAATTATATCTTTCCCCTTTACATATTTCGAAATTTGTTGTTTAAAAATGATAAATTCATTCTTAAAAATGTAAGGACTTAAAAATCTCAATTAATTTTCATCTCGGTCGTCCCTAATCTCGTCCAGGCGTTCGGAACTCAAACAGACTAAAAATGGAACATGCATATCATGCAACATTAAAAGAAGTAAATCACATAAAATAGCATTTAGTTTTCTAAAATTATTTTCCACTTAGTCATGCACTCTTTTCTACGTATTTAGGAATTTCTAGGCGTTACACATAGTTAGAACGGGGGCTTCTATCAACGCTTGCTTTAACTTATCAAAGCTGAGTTGGCACTCTGGTGTCCAATCATACTTAACCTGATTTCTTGTTAGCGAGGTCAAGGGGACTGCTATCTTCAGCAATCCTTGAATGAATCGCCTATAGTATCCGGCTAAACCCAAGAAACTCCTTACTTCCGAAACAGACTTGGGAACTGGCCACTCACGAACAGCTTCTACTTTAGCTGGGTCTACCTCCAATCCATCCTTAGATATAATATGACCTAGGAAAACCACTTTCTCCAACCAAAAATCACACTCACTAAACTTGGCAAACAATCGCTTATTCTTCAAAACTTGCAGCACTGTCCCCAGATGGTCAGCATGCTCAAATCTGGTCATAGAGTACACTAATATGTCGTCTATGAACACAACTACAAATTGATCCAAAATGGTTGAAACACTCTATTCATTAAATCCATAAAATCTGAGGGTGCATTAGTAAGTCCAAAGGGCATTACTAGAAACTCATAGTGACCATAGCGGGTCCTAAAAGCTGTCTTGTAGATATCTGCTGGCTTAATATTCAACTGATGGTAACCAGATATCAATTCGATCATCGAAAAGACTATTGATCCCTTCAGCTGGTCAAAAAGATCCTCAATCATGGGAAGACTATATTTATTCTTAATGATCAAATTATTCAGCTCTCGGTAATCTATACATAACCTCAGACTCCCATATTTCTTCTTAACAAACAAAACAGGGGCTCCCCGAGGGGACGTGCTTGGTCTAATGAATACCTTATCCAACAGATCTTGTATATGTTCCTTTAATTCATTCATCTCAGATGGAGCTAGGCGATAGGGTGGTCTGGATACAGGTGCTGCTCCTGGCACTAAGTCAATAGCGAAATCTAGCTCTATTTCTGGTGGTAGTCCTTGGATATTCTCTGAGGAAACTTCTGAAACTCACTTACTACCTCCACATCTGAAAGTTGGGGTTTACTATTCATAGCTAAGGACGATAGACTTGCTAAAAATCCTACCCCACTTTTCCTTAAACAGCTTTGAGCCCTAAGAGCTGAAATAATGCGCGGAATCCTCCAAATCTGATTGGCCTCAAACGTGAATGGGTCTCCTCTGGGTGGGTTAACCACCACTGTTCGAAACTTAAAGTCAATCAATACTCCATGCTTGTTCAACCAGTCCATTCCCAAAATCATGTCAACGCAGCGCTGCTAAAGTTCCTTTTTGAAAACCGGGACCAACAATTGGTATCAGAGCAGGTTGTTCTTGAACGAGCACTCATTTTAAAACTCATGTGCTATGTTTTAAATGTTTTAACTATTTTGAGAAGCTTATCGTATGAAGGCCAGATGATTTGTTTTAATATAGAACATATTTTCTCTTGATGAACTGTCACGGGATGCACGAGTTCCGTGCGGATGCCAAGATTCTATTTTCGTTGTGCTGTAAGATCACCTGGAGCGAGGCTCGGTGACAAGCACATGGGATGAAATAGGAGAATGAAAATTTGTGCTTTTATCTGTTTTCTGGTTCTTCATATATGAGTGACTCAGTAGCACATGTTTATTTGAAACAATTTGTGTATGCTCTGATAGCTTTTCAAACTTTCTGCTTTGCAAATTCCAGCTGATGCTTAAAATCTTTGTTTTTAAAATGATTTGAGCTTATGTTATAAAATACAGGGAGAGTGGCGTCGTTGTCTTTGTTAATTTGAGCTATGCATCAGTTTCAGTTTCAAAATCATATAGCTCTTACATTCGGTTCTTCCCCAAAGCTGTTTTCTTTTTTCAAATTTAAAACTCCTGCTGTCACATTGTTTTTGTTGTGACAGTGTAGGGAGAGTTTTGATTTAAACTCTGGGAAAACCTGTTTTCGATCTTTTGTTGTGACAGTGTAGGGAGAGTTTTGATTTAAACTCTGGGAAAACCTGTTTTCGATCTTTTTTTTATTCCCACAAAAAGGGAGAGAATTTTTAGAACATGCATTGATTATTTAAGGTTTTGTGTAAATCAAAAAGGGAGAGAATGATGGATCTGTTTACCCAGATTCTGATTAAGTTTTGAATTACACAAAACCTATTATTGTGTTTCTAACAATTCTACTTAGTGTATAGATTTTAGGATCGAAGAAGAAGATGAACAGTAGCAGAATCTATCCAGTCGATGGTTTGAAAAGACAAAGTTCACAGCTGGTTTGATCAATCTTTGTAAACGACAGTTGGATTAGCAATGGAGACGTCCAAAGTTGAGTCAGTTGTTCGTAATCAGGCGGAGGCCAATTTAGATCAGTAGCTGTGATATTTGCTAAAGACTGGAGAAAGGATCGAAGGAGAAGATGAACAGTGGAGCGCTAACAAGAGCTGGTATCAGCAATGATGACGTCAGCAATCAGTTGGAAGAAGCTGCGAGAAGCAAAGATGATGTCAGCATTGCTGATTGAAAGAAATCGAGATTCAGCAACCATGACGTCAGCATATCTACTGGAGGAAGCTATGAGCAGCAGAGATGACGTCAGCAATCAGCAGTTGAGCCAAAGCTATCAGCAGTTGAGTAGAGAAGCGCAAGAACTGGATTCAGCAATGATAACGTCAGCAGTGTCGTCATCACATTCAGCAGGAAGCTACAGTGATCAGCAGTTGAGCAAAAGCTATCAGCAGTTTGTGTGTCGAGCTGTCAGCAGTTTGTGTATCGAGGAATAGAGCAAAAGCTGTCGACAGCAAGGAGTTGAAGAATATATAAGAAATTGTCAACAGATATTGAAACAGTGCAAAGAACGCTTGCTGAAAACAGTTATCGTAACAGTGAACGTTGCAATAGACATTCAGCTGTTGACAGTAGTGTTAACAAACATTCAGCTGCTGCATAAATACAGAAAACGACAAAGAAGCCTGCAAAAGAAAGGACACAAAGGACAATCACTGTCGGTACTTTCAAGAACACATTTGAACGGGAAGAATTTTGTGTCCAACGGATTTAATTTGAACAGAGGCTATTTAAAGGAGGAAGAAGAAAGAAGATGATGGACGATGTGGCAGAGAGTGCACAAACAGTGGGAAGATAATTGGAGACGAAGCAGTAGACCGCCATTAGAGACGAAAGCATAACGAGTGTCTACTGCTAAGTTTCAAAAGCTCGTTTAGGAGCATTTCCCAGTGTGTGAGATTAATTGTTTACGAGAGTTGTGCTTACAATGTAAATATCACACACACAGAGATTCATTCACAGTCATTAGTGAATGAATCTCAAACCCATTTCAATCAGTTCCAGTCCAAGCACGATGATGTTAAACTCTGTGTTTGTAGCCTTTCTCACATAGGCGTAAAACAAGTGAGTGAACATCCGTGGGCTGGTAGAGTCTAGGAGTTCTCACAGCTGCTGGTTGCGGGATTGGGTCTGTACGCGTTGTATAGATCAAATCTTCTAGTGGAGCCTTCCGAGGTGGAAGAAGGGGAGACGTAGGACATTGAGGTCCGAACTTCCAGAAACAAATCTTTGAATATTGTATTCTTTAAGCTTTCAGCACTTGCATTTATATTCAACATTCACGCATAACGCATACACAGTTAGCACACTTGCACAGTTGAACAGATTTATGTACAACATAAATCTATTTGAGTTGTTTTAAAATATAGGATTCAGTTCTGGTGTTTTCCACATGTTTTATTAACATACCAGATCTGTCTCCGGTGCTCTAGCTTTTAAGTGTTCAAGAACCAGAGGTATTGCACCTCCACTGTTTTGGCAGCACAATATTTCAAATGTGTTTAACAGTAGCGCTTGCTAACTCTTAGTTCCTGATTTTCGGACCTAACAAACCAGTCCATTCCCAAAATCATATCAAACTCGGGCATCGGCAGCACAATCAAATCCACGGCAATTAATCTCCCTTGAAGCCTAAGATCTAAATCTCAAAACAGATCGTAGGATACTAACTCTTCTCCTGAAGATACCGTCATGTAAAAGCCTATAGTTACTTGGTCGGGTCTGATGGGCAACTTCTTAGCAAACTTGGCTTCTATAAATGAATGGGTAGCTACTGAATCTATCAATGCTATGGAGGGCATACCAGCAATCAAGATCTTACCCGTAACCACTTTCAAATCTGGGTTGGCCTGCTCAGCTGTCATCACAAAATCTCTACTGGTCACCAGCTGCTTTGTCTTTGGGCAGTTCTTAATCATATGCCCTGGAAATCCACATCTGAAGCAGACATTATGACCAAGTCTGCACAAACCAGGGTGGTTCTTCTGGCACTTGGGACACACTGGTCTGTTGTTGCTAGCAGGAACTGCACTAATGGGTTGGATCTGTAGGGGTTTCTGCTCTTGTGGCCTCTGCTGATTCTTATTCTGCTTCTTAAACGGCCTCTGATCCTTCTGCTGAAAGACCTGCCTCTTCCGTTGCCTTTCTTCTTCCACATCTTTCCAATCTCTTTCAATACGCAGGGCTCTATCCACTGCTTCCCTGTAAGTCTTAGGCACAGACAGCCTAACATTCATCTTGTACATAGGCTTTAATCCTTCCACAAAATGACTCAGCTTCTCCTCTGGGTCATTACCAATAAGAGGCACAAAATAAAAACCTCTTTCGAACGTCCGCACATACTCCTGTACAGTCATAGTTCCTTGTTTCAAAGTCAGGAATTCCCTCTTCAACTCAGACCTCTTGTCTGCTGTGAAGTATTGCTCAAAGAATACTCGCTTAAAATCTTCCCAAGTCAGATTTGCTAAGTCCACAGATAGCTTAGCTCCTTCCCACCAAATCATAGCTTCATCCCTCAACATGTAGATAGCGCACCTGGGCCTATCCAAATCTGGCATCTGAAGGTACTCAAATATAACCTCCATCGACTTTATCCAGCTTTCAGCAACTAGGGGATCTGTAGTACCACTAAACTCCTTCGGCTTCTGCCTTCGAAACTTCTCTTGAGGATCATCGTAGCTCGGTCCTCTACTGCTGGACGATTGGCCATTACCTCTATCGGTTTGTTCTACCAACAACCTGAGGAGTTGGGCCATACTAGCATTACTATCTGGACTGGGTTCTTCTAAGGAGATGTTTCTTCTACCTCTTCATCGGCTAGACATCTTAATCTATAGCCCGTAATCCACAACAATATAAACATCAGAACATGCTAAATTCAAAAGACCGATGCTCTGAAACATAAAATAAAACTCACAGCTCTGGAGAAACGGTCGACGAAATATGTTCCAACCAGAAGTGCGTGTGTTTCTCAGGACCATGCTCTGATACCAAGTTGTGACGCCCACGCCCATGGGTGTCAACGGATTTAAAATAAAGAGATAAAAGAGAAAAGAAGGGCTGAAATGAAATATTGTAAGTTGTATTTCTTACAACATAAAAGTTTTCGGTACACAAACACACTTGGCGCCAAATAAAAACTAGCAGAAACAGATCTGAATCACAAGTTGATATAAAATGCAAAGTGCGATGTTACAACATCTAAAATTCTATATGAAATAAATCATTTTTGTAATGGATCTAATACAGATTTGTCAAAAGATCAAAAACAACAACAGCTGCATGGAAAACATTGGTCATTGATAAACACAATCACCACAACTGGTTCAGCTCCTGTCGTCCATCTGCCCCAGATATGTCTCACCTGCACCATTTAAAAGCTAATGAGCCTAGAGGCTCAGCAAGTAAAATCTGAGAATAAAAAATTCACTTAATGCAGGCAAACATCTCATATCTGAACATAAGTTAGTTTAAAGGAAGGCATTTAAACTTGAACATCTTACGTAAAAATAGATTCGGGACATAACCCAGATCTCATCATTATTTTCTTGTGATTTATGCCTTAGAAGCTCTCCTTAGGTCCATGGGCACTTGATCAAGTTACTTCTGAATTCAGTCTTTATGGCATGAAGCCCTATATGAAGGGGCAACCGACACTCTTGATGACTGCTCACCCTTCCGTGGTGAAGGTGCAACTGACATCTGGACAGCTGCTCACCCTTCCATGGTGACCGTCTGTTATCTACGCCTTAAATCCTTTAAAACTAAACATTTCTTCCTTTAAACTCATATCTGAGTGAAAACAGATTTGAACAGTATCGGGGTTCATCACATTTTGAAACTCGTTTCCCTCTAAAATCTCACTGAGCATCAGATTTGACTCCTGGGGACTTATCGCTGAAGTGAAAACAGATTTGGCTTAATAAAATAGTGCTCGGGTACAAAACAGATCTTAGTCGTAAAAACAGACTCGACTATAGAATGGTTTCGCTAACGCCAAAACAGATGTGACTAAAGGAACATTATCGTTAGCGTAATACAGATTCGACTATCGGGGATACATCGCTGACCAGAAAACAGATTTGACTTTAGAAGCGCTATTGCTAGCGAGGAAATTCAGATGTGGTCATGGAAACACTACTGCTAACGGGTAAAACAGATTCCACTAAAGAAAGGATATATCGCCAGCTTTAAAGAAATAGACTTGACTAGCGAAAAGGTACTACTGGTCGTGAAAATCAGATTTGATTGTAGGAATAGTGTATGAGTGAAACAGATTCGACCTTTACAAGGCATACTTGATATGGGATTTCAGACTTGAAGATGGGATCTGGTTAATAGCATAGAAAAACTGATTTGGCTATGTAACTTAGTGCTGCAATATCTCGACAAAGATACCAGCTCCGCCTATCTAATCGGAACAAAAATCTCGATTGGACCAGCATCACCGATTACTTGAAGTCAAGCCCAGACGAGCAACTTACCAAGGACAAGAACCTCATAATCTTTCATGGAACTAGAACCTGAATTCTCAATGCTTTGAAAACACATCAGCCTCTGCGCTTAAAACATATTGTGATTCTTTTAAAACAGAAACAACAATGAACCCGATCTTTCATTTTCATAAACATGCTTGAACATTACTATGTCTTTAACATAATCAGGCAAGCAAACAAAACTGAGGAAAAACAATATATGCTTTAAAACGGTGTAGCAAAGATCAGCTTTTACTTGCCTTAACAGTGGATACACGGCGGCAGTTGGTTCCTGCAGAATTTCTTCTCTAGCATCACGACGAGTTCCAGAGAGTTTTAAGAAGATAAAAGATTTTCTATTTAAGTGAAAATGAACTCAAATTCTCGTAAACATTCATATAAGAGAGCATTATAGTCATTAGGTGAAAACACTCGAGTAGGCATGAGCTTCCTACCAACTATTTGTCCTTTTCAAGAGATTTGTAAAAAGCTCCCATCTACTGTTTTAAATTTGGAAATTTACCAAAGGATTTTAAAAGAACAATCTTCTAGATTTGAAACATTTTCCTTCGAAATCTGAAATCTGCTCGAGTCGTGCTTGAGGCGAAATCTGCCCGGAATCCTTCTGCGCTGTATCTCAAATCTGAATTAGCTTTTAAAACAATTAAAATAAATCAAAGCTGAAAAGTGAATGCTCGTATTAACAATTTGGTCCTTAAAATAAATAGGGTTCATAGATGTGGCCTTATGGATTTTGGGGCTCTACAAAAGCACTGTAGCAGATCGAACCAAGAGCATTTTGAGAAGATGTCCAAGCTGAAACAGTGAGGCGACGCCCAAGCTGGTCTAGTAGAGGATATCCAAGATGATATAGTGAGGGGACGTCCGAGCTGGTCCAGCAGAGGATAACCAGATCGCAGAGGACATCCAAGCTGGTTCACCATCTTGGAGCAAGACAAGCTTAGAGTTCAGCAACCAGCTCAGAGAACAGCGAACAACTCAGAGACCAGTTCATTAAGAGCAAAGCAGTTTGAACTTGACCATATACGAGGAACGGTTTTGTTAGTACCGAAGGATCAGATATCACCCGAGAATTAAACTAATCAACGCAAAACCGAGAGATCTGATCCTTAAATATAAGGAGCTACAATAGCTCATGGTTCTTGAACATATAAATACGAGAGCACCGGAGACAGATCTGGTATGTAATAAAAACATGCGAAATACACCAGAACTGAATCCTAAATTTTAAAACTAACGCAAACAGATTTTTGTAAACATAAATCTGTTCGACTTGCTGTGTATGCAATCTGATGACTGTGTATGCGTGTGTGCTAATGTAAATGCTAATGCGGAGTACTGTAAATAAATAAAAGAATACAATACACTGTTATTTGTTAATGGAAGTTCGGATATAAATATCCCACGTCTCCCCCTCTTCCTCCTCGGAAGGTTCCACTAGAAGAATTTGATCCGTAGACCCAATCACCGAGCCTCGCTCCAGGTGAACTCCTAGACTTTACACCAGCCCTTGGCTGTGTCACTCACTTGTTTTACGCCTATGTGAGAAAGGCTACAGACACAGAGTTTAACGTCTTCGTGCTTCGACGGGATCTGATTTTTGGGTTGTGATTCACTTGCTAATCAATTTCGCACATCTCTCAAAATATATGAGTGAATCTGTGTGTGTGAGATTTTACAGTGAACGCTCAACTCTCTAAATAATAAATCTCACACACTGGGAAAATGCTTCTACAAAAGCTGATTAGAACTCAGAAGTCGACGCTCGTAGTAAGCTACTCTCTAATGGTGGTCGACTGCTTCGTCACTCTGTTTTTCTTCCCTCTCTGTTCTTTTTAATCCTTGCAGAATCATCGATTCCTTCAAATCATCTAGTTTATATATTGCTTCTCTCCAAATATGGCCGTTAGACAGTAGATTCAAATCCCTTCTGCGCTTGTTACGGCCAATTTGTCTTCTTCCCAAAGTGGTGCAATCATCCTCTGTATATTATACTATTTCCCAGAATAGTACAAATCTTGTCCCCTTGATTTAAGGCATTTGCACGACTCACTTTCAGCCATTGATTCTTTCCATTTAAGCGATTGATTGCGTCTGAAAGTATACCAGCAAGTTGTTCAACAGCTGTTCGCTCAGCTGTTGGTTTTCTTTGCATCGCTCATCAGCTGTTGGTTCTTCTTTGTCTATCTCATCAGCTGTTTTGCTGTTCGTTGTTCCAACAGCTGATTCGCCTCTATTGATCAACATCTGATATGTCAACAGCTGCACAACAACATCTGGTTTGTTTACTTCTTCAACAGCTGATTCAACTCCTGAGTTGTTTACGTCTTTGCGCACCAGATGTTTCATCTTTTCTTCACGCAACGTCTGATTCATCTTCTTCAACATCTGGAAATAATCTGAATTACATCTTCGTGCACCAGCTGGTCCAGATATCAACCTCTGATCAGACTTCATTAAAAAACGTCTGATCAGACTCCACTTTGGCTTCCATCAACAGCTGATCCATGTACACCTTAGTGCTTGCAGCTAGTTCATCATCCCCTTAGCGCTCCAGCTGGTTCTTATCGTTCCAGCTGGTTCATACTCTCTTCTAGCGATTATCACAGCTGCTGGTCTAACTTGGCCTCCGCCTAATTGCTAACAACTGACTCAACTTTGGACGTCTCCATTGCTAATCCAGCTGCCGTCTAAGTGATAAACCAAACCAGCTGTGAATTTTCCTGATAAGCACTGGTCTTCACGTCTGATTAACATCTGGATCGTTCTCTGAATTAATCTTTTCTTTGGTTCTTTGACGTCTGATTCCATCTTCTGTTTCGCTTCTTCTCCTTGCAACTGTCCAGGCGTCTGATTTCATTTCTTCTCTCATTTGATCCAGATTTCTCCTGTTCATCACTCTGGTCAGATTTCTCCTGTTGATCATTCTCCTCTTTATATCGCATCTTCCAGACTTCATATCATCTTCTTATTCGATGATTCTTCTTGTCCAGACTTCTGATATCAGATCTCTTATGTTAAATCTGTACACTACGTAGAAATGTTAGAAACACAATAACAGGTTTTGTGTAATTCAAAACTCAGATCTGGATCTGTTATCCAGATCCATCAATCTCTCCCTTTTTGATTTACACAAAACCTCAAACAGATGCATAAGCTAACAATTCTCTCCCTTTTTTTGGGAATAAAAAAGGAATCGAAAACTGGTTTTCCCAACAAATTTCAAATAAAACTCTCCCTACACTGCCACAACAAAAACAACGTGACAGCAGGAATTTTACAGATTTTGAAATTCAAAACAGATTTTGAAAAACAAATAGGGAACAACCGTATGCATGACTGATATGATTTTGAAAAAGCTGATAGTGTGCTTCTGCTTTAGCTTATATATGCAGATGAAGGATTAATAAAACTCTCCCTATCTTTTATAATATAAGCTCAAATCATTTTAATAACGAAGCACCAGCTGAAATTTCGCAAAAACTATCAGAGCACATAAATAAATTTTGTTTAAAAAAGAACATGTGCTACTGAACCATCAGTTAAAGCATTTAAAAAACAGATAGCACATGCGTTTTAAAAAAAATGCTCGTTGAAGAACAACCTGCTCTGATACCACTTGTTAGGACCGAATGATCAGATCTTAATAAAATAAACAACACAACATGAGGGAGGGGCGAGATCTGATCCTATGAAATAA
>KQ987345.1:132599-145941 GCA_001598015.1 Dorcoceras hygrometricum
ACATTCCTTATCTCCATTTCCAAACCCTCGATTATCTACTGTTTACCGTAACTTTCGATCGTCGATTCCCATCGCATCCAGCCTCTGTTTTTGACGATTTTGGTGGCTCTGGACTCCTTGAGTTTCGCTTTTGCGATTGATACTAGTTTGGAAGTCAGAGACAACGAGTTGAGAAATCCCGAAAGCTTCTGCGTGTTCGTGAGTTGCGGGTTTGTGTTGAGGCGCTTCTGCCTTTCGGTTTTTTGGGGCTGGACTCCTTGAGTTTCGCTTTTGCGATTGATACTAGTTTGGAAGTCAGAGACAACGAGTTGAGAAATCCCGAAAGCTTCTGCATGTTCGTGAGTTGCGGGTTTGTGTTTAGCAGCTTCTGCCTTCAGGTTTTTGAGATTTTGGGTGAGCTTTCCTCGTCGTTTTGGACCTTGTACTTGTAGTTAATGCCTGCGTAGAAGTGTAGGATTTGAGTTTAGCTTCTGGCCGTAGGATTAACGTGATTATGATTAGATTTGAGCTAAGATGTTAGCCACGTTGTAACAGATTTCAACTTCCAGGAAGTTCCTGCTGCGTGAATTGAACCAGGAGAAATCTGTTAGGTAAATTGAGGAAGAAAGGTACGAATCGAGCAGCCCTTAGAAGTTTGCGCATGAACGTGCGTATATTTCAGGCTATGGATTCGTGAGATGACTGTCTTGTGATTTGCGTGAATCTGGAAATTGAATTGAATTGAATTGATTGAATTATGTTCCTGTTTCATGTATTATGAGCTGTATGCATTGAGAATTGATATTGATTGGCATACATGCATACATATTGGGCCTTTGACAGATTTTCTTAATGACCCAAGCCACATTGTGACTGGCCGACAGATGTGTCAAGTCCACAAAGTCCAACGCTATCATCGGAGTGGTGACTGCCAGATGCGAGCGTCTACCATTGAGCTGTGAGAACCGACGGGTTCTGATAATTCACGGACCGATGATGTCTCGGTTGATTGGCCGTGGTATAGAGGCGACCTGATATGTTTTGCCGGTTGATACACTGGCCTAGCTGACTGATTTCCTTGGCAGCCCTCATGCATTCATAGCATTGATTTATAGCATGTTGCATGTTTATCTACTTTGTTCGCTCTTCGTACTGAGGCTTGACCTCGTACTTGTTTCCTGATTTTGTCTTGTGTCGGTCTGCGTTGCCCATTTGCAGGAACTTCAGGTAACCAAGCTGGACAGAGTGGAAGTTCAGCTGGTCGATCCCCGCGTCCCTGAGTCCCAGTTTATATTATGATATGTATTGAGCCGGGGGTGACCCCGTGTTTATCATGTATTGGATCTGTATTTGATTTGATATTATGGTTGTTACCTGTTGCATGAGTTTGAGTCAAACCATATTTTGATTATCGATATTTTGAATGTACGATTTGAGTTCAGGCCCATTGTATTTCGAAAAAAAATTTTAAGCCTTGATTTATGCTTCCATGTTTATGCGTTTATTTAGTGTTAATTGTGAGTAATTAGCACGGGGCCTGACAGATAGAAACAAGCTGGATGAAGAGAAATGTAGCAGCTCAGCAGGGAGCTGGAACAAAGCACTGTAGAAGATCGAACCAAGAACATTTTGAGAAGATGTCCAAGATAGAACAGTGAGGGGACGCCCAAGTTGGTCTAGTAGAGGATATCCAAGATTGTACAGTGAGCGGACGTCCGAGCTGGTCAAGTAGAGGATAACCAGATCATAGAGGACATCCAAGCTGGTTCATCATCTTGGAGCAAGACCAGCTTAGAGTTCAGCAACCAGCTCAGAGAACAGCGAACAGCTCAGAGACTAGTTCATTAAGAGCAAAGCAGTTTGAACTTGACCATATACGAGGAATAGTTTAATCAAGTTCAAACTGATCTACTGCAACGTCTACATCGAGACAAAGCTTAATTTAAGAAAAGGCTGCAGCGCATTAAATGAAGAGAGCTCAAAGTCTACAAACCCTACAGCAATGTCAGAACCTTTTCAGTAGACTTTTCAACGGCTGGATTATTGTGTCCCACGGATCAATCTGCACAAAGGCCTTATATATCAAGACAATGAACAGAGCAATGAGTCATGCGAACAGAATGAGTGAAAAAGAACACAAGTGCAGAGAGGCACAAAACAGAGGCAAGAAAACAGAGAGAACAACTTTCACAAAAGCACTTCCCAGCATGTGAGAAATATATGAGATAGTGAGCTTATACTGTAATTTCTCACACACGATTCACTCGCAATTTTGAAAGATGAGCTGAATAGATTAGTGAGTGAAAGACAAACACTATCATTGTTGTCTTTCGCACTGAGACGTTAAAGAAGTGTGTGTAGCCTTTCTCACAGAGGAGTAAAAGAAGTGAGTTAGACACACGCAGCTTGCGGGCTGGTGTGCAGTGTGTGGCTAGGAGTTTTTGCTGATGCTGGTCGTAGGAGTGGGTTACAGTGATGGTTGCTGTAATCAAAGTATTCTAGTGGATCCTTCCCGATTACGGAAGAAGGGGAGATGTAGGAGATTCAGCTCCGAACTTCCATAAACAAATTCGCAGCGTACAGTTTTTATTTACAGCTTTCTGCACTTAGTTTCTGCATACTCATCGCATGTAAAACCTAGTTTATTTATCTTTTGATTTTCAGAGTTCAGTTTGGTGTTTCCACATGAATTTATTTCATACCCAATCATTTCTCGGTGCTCAAGACCTTTCAGGAACACTGAGCTATTGCAGCTCAAGTTGAATAAACCATACTTCTCGTGCTAAACCAGCTTGCAGAGCAGCTGGTAATCTGGACCAGCTCGCAGAGCTATTGGTCCAGCTTCATGGAGATCTGGTTTCACTAGTTTCATGCTGGTTTTTGAACTCCTAAATTTTAAAAATGCACGTAACTCACGGGGTTGGTTTTTCGGCTATGTGAGAGCCTACGTGAGTTGTGACAGAGCTCACGGACATCCCCGGATTTTTTATCCTAACATTGTACTTAGCAAAATTCTTTCAAATATATAAAAGAGAATTTAGTGTTATCAATAAATCTAAGTTACTAAGTTTTGACATTACCAAAAAGGAGAAAATTGTTAAGAATAAAATTTACTATGTTTTGGTGATCACAAATACAAGAACTTGAATCGAACAGAACTTTTAGTGAAGCATTTATTGCGAAGTACCTTTGTCTTGGATGTAATAGGAATGTGTCTACTGGCTCAATTAATGATCGTTGGGAAGAAAGGGTAGAAATAGACGACAAACTGATGCGTAACGAAGACCCAAGAGTTCCAAAAAGCAAACGAAATTACGAACGACGGCGAACCAATTTAAGAACCAGTTTACACAAAGTGACACACACACTACTTGATTTCATCAACTTATTGTGTCACATTTTCTGTTGTAAAAATACTCTATAGTGTTATTCTTTCATTGTAGATAAAAAAAGATTGTGTAAGAGCTTTCCAAGCTTAGGCAGCTCAGATCGTTTATCGTTTGTATTATAGATTGAAGAGTCTGTAACAGTTTGGTTCACTCAGTTGCGTCTGGAGTGATTGTTTGTTACAGGCGCTGCAATAATCAAAGTCTTCTAGTGGAATTCTCCCTGTACAAGGAAGAAGGGGAGACGCAGGAGTTTTAGCTCCGAACTTCCAAAAACAAACTCTTGAGCCTTATATTTTATTGCTTTATTATCTGTTCACTGTTGAATTGAGTTACTTCCGCACAAATATATGTTGTTATTCGAGATAACCGATTATGCTGAGATTCTCTGAGCTGGTAAATCAGCTCTGAGTTAATCCAAAGGCTTGTAAAATATCTTTTTGAAAGAGTTTTTCGCAAAATCGAGAGGATTTCATTCAACCCCCCTTCGAACTCTTGAACTTATTTTCAACTCTTTTCAATCCCAACAAAAAGAATGTTGGAAAGAGTTCCCAAGTGAGTTTGATTTTCAGTGGGTTCATAAGGCCATGAGCATAATAAAGTTGCTGATGCACTTCGACAAAAGCCTGGCATGACTATGTGGCAGCACTAACAATGATTGAATCGAACTTGAATGGGCGAATTTGTGAGGCATATTTGATGGACCAGGTTATCAGATGTTTCTTGATCAAGTGCGTAATGAGGAGATTTGCAAGTACTAGATCGATGATGGCCTTTTGTTTACTAAGGGGTAGGGCTGATGTTCGTAGTGGTCCTCTTCGAAAGGAGTTGTTGTGGGAACTCATGATCTATAATGGATGGTCACCCAAGAGTTGCTCGCATGTTCGCCTTGTTGTCTCGGAAGTACATTGGACAAATATTGGAGGATGATGTGTAGCACTATGTTCGAACTTGTCTTATTTGTCAATTATGCAAGACTAAAATATTGAAGAAAGCGGGGATATTACAAGCTCTACCTATCTTTGAACATCCATTGCAGCCGGTTTCTATGGACTTCATCCTTGGATTTCCAAAGGTGAATGGGTTGGCATCTATTCTTGTTATAGTTGATCGCTTTCTCAAAATATGAAGCGTTCATTGGTGCGCCATAAGGTATTCTTGGCTGAACTTGCTGCAAAGTTGTTCTTTACAGTTGAAATACAGTTTGGGAGTTCAGGAGGGGGGTTGAATGAACTCCTTCAGTATTTTTTGCAAAACTCTTTTCAAAACGATTTTTAAAACCTTCGGCTACCTCTAAGCTGTGTTACCAGCTTTGGAGGATCTCAGTGCACTACTATTCTCTCGAGCAACAAAGAATTGTGCGGAATGAACTCAATTGAATTGTGAACATATAAGTTAAAACTGAAAGCAGTAAGTAACACTAAGTGCAGTAAAGTAAAAGGGACAAGAGTTTGTTTATGGAAGTTCGGAGCTTAAACTCCTACGTCTCCTGTAACGCCCCAAAAATCCATAGGATCACATTTATGCATTCTATTAATCTTATGGGCCAATTGGCAATTTTAAATATTATGTATCTGCTGAATTGTTGATTTCAGTCAGGTAATGGTGCGCTGCGGTTGAAACCTGCAGGTAACTCCAAAGTAGCAATGCACTTGTTTCTAAAGTAAGATTTGTATCATTTGCAAAGAAAAGTTTTAAAGTGTTCTTCAAAGAAATTTCCAGAAGAATTTGTGTGTTGTTCAAAAGGGAGGATTCTGCAGGAATTAGCTGTGGTTGCAAAGCTTCAAATCAAGGCACGTAAAAGCTGATCTTTTTCTACACCATTTGAAGCATATATTGTGTTTTAATGGATCTGCTTGTCTGTTTATTGTTGACATATTTAAAGTTCATGTTGAAATGATTTAGACATGAAAAGGAAAGAAAGATGGGTTCGAAAATGATGTTTTTGATGTTTATAATGCTTCCAGTATAATTTCCATAAAGTTATGATGTTTTAAATATACTGAGGGTTTGAATTCAATTCCAGAAAAGTTATGAATGTTCTTCTCGAAATAGCAGTAATATTAGAATTTGATAACTGTGAAATCGGTAGTTGTTGGTTGAATCATTGGTATGATTTGATAAGGCAGCAGCTGATGACATCGTTATTGTTCTGATATTACAAATGTCGAGTTATGTCCCAGCAGCTGTTTCTACCTGTTAAGATTCAGCAGCTGCATTGATATAGTGTTTATGAATGTTTTCCTCTCTGTTGTAATATCAGGATTTGATGATTTGTGTAATCAGCAGTGCTAGTTAGATCAGTATAAAGTCTGGTTTAATAGGCAACGGCTGGTAGCGCGATCGTTGTTTTGATGTTACAAGCGTTTTTCATAAAATTCAGCAGATGCACTGTTCATCAGCAGATGTGTCTTTCTTTGTTAGTATCAGCAGTTGCTTTCCTTTGATTAGGAATCAGCAGCTGCATTGTGATTTTAAATTCAGCAGTTGCTTTAATTTCAAGTACTGTTCATTCCAGCTGGTACTAGTCTTGCGACTGGTACTATTCATTTATATAATCGTGTTAGCACTTTTTCTTGCGACTGATTGATGTGTTAACGACGTCGTTCCATTTAGTTATACAAAGATCAGCATGTAGTTTTGTATTCGTCTGCTGATCACTATAACGACACCGTTTCACTTTACACAAAGATCAGCAGGTAGTTTTGTATTCGTCTGCTGATCATCCCAACGACATCGTTTCATTTTATATTCTTGCGACTGGTACTGTTCACCAGCAGATGTATTTCATTTCATATCAGCAGGTATTAGTCTTGCGACTGGTACTATTCATTTCGACTGGTTTTCTTTCAATCAGCTCCAGTTTAACGATATGTTTCCAAAGTCGAATTCAATACTCAGTAAAGTTTTAAAATAGGAAGCAAATGTTTTAAATGATGGAACCCGATGTTTTACAGAAATGTTTAAAGAATGATTGTTAAGGAACGAAAGATGTTTTAGATTATGGCATAGACAGTTAAGGTCACCAAGGAGAAGGGTGAGCAGTTGTCAAGATGTCAATTGCCCTTTCATATGAGCTATATGCTAGAACTGATATCAGAAGTCATTTTGATCAAAGTGCAACACGGACCAAATAGAACTTATATGCCATGATCAACTGAAAATGGAATTGAAAGAAATGAGGAACTGGGCTATCTTCCCCTGTTTCTGCCATTGAAATGTTTATGAAAATGATATTGTATATTGAAGTTCCTTAACATATGCATTGTACCGATGTCTGCCTGCATTTTAATAAAATTGTTACTACTCAGATTTTACTTGCTGAGCCTTTAGGCTCACTAGCTTTTAAAATGGTGCAGGTACGACAGCTGAAGGAGGAACAGCAGGTGGAACTTGAATCAGCAGATGGGTGGCGTTGTGTTTATCCAAGGCCTACGTTTTCCGTGTCATAGTTATATTGTTTTGATTAGGTTGTGCTGTATTAAATCAGTAGCAATGGTTGTATATTTACATCGAATAGCAGCTATTGTAATCGCAATTGGAAAGTTTATATGAAATACCCTATTTTCCGCAAATGTTTTAGCAGTAGCGCGCGATCTTAAGTATCTGCTGATCTTCGATTTTGTTTTGTGTCTTGATTCCTTTGAGTTATAAGAGATGCAGCTTATAACAAATTATCTTTTAGCCCTTCTTTATTTCGGAAAAAAATTTGTTACCCCAATTCTCGTGGCCCCTTTGGGTTCGGGTGTCACAACATGGTATCAGAGCAACGTTCCTGAGATAAACACATGCACCATCAGCTGGATCAAAGTTCATCATCTGTTCTTCTAAAGTTGTGAGTTTATTTTCAGAACATTGTCTTTAAAATTATTTAGCATGTTCTGATTTATGCATGTGGTGGATTATGGGCTATAGAATATAGAATGTCAGGAAGAGGAAGAACTAGAAGCAGTGTTCCTCTAGAAGAGACTGAAAGCGATAACAATGCTAACATCACCCAACTATTAAGAATGCTGGTAGAACAAAATAACATCAGAGGAAATGGTCATTCTTCCAGCAGCAGGGGACCAAGCAACGATGATCCCCAAGAGAAATTTAGGCGCCAGAAGCCTAAGGAATTTAGTGGAACTACTGATCCACTAGTTGCAGAAGGATGGATTAAATCCATGGAGATTATTTTCGAGTACCTCCAACTGTCTGATTTAGATAGGCCAAGGTGCGCTATCTACATGCTAAGGGATGATGCGATGATTTGGTGGGAAGGAGCCAAGTTGTCTGTAGATCTGCTGAACCTCACCTGGGCGGATTTCAAGCGAGTATTCTATGAGCAATACTTCACAGCGGGGAAAAGATCTGAACTGAAGAGGGAATTTTTGACCCTCAAGCAAGGGAGTTTAACCGTACAAGAGTATGTGCGGACATTTGAAAGAGGGTGCTATTTTGTGCCATTGATAGGAAGTGACCCAGAGGAGAAATTGAGTCACTTCATAGAAGGATTGAAACCAATGTTCAAGATGAATGTGAGGCTGTCAGTGCCAAGAACTTACAGGGAAGCAGTGGATAGAGCCCTGCAAATTGAAAGAGATTGGAAAGATCTCGATGAAGAAAACTTACAGAGGAGAAATTGAGTCACAGAAGGACCATTGAAGATAATGAAGCCAAACCTAGCTTTTGCAATATCCGGTGGCGAGCCTCAATTTCTTGAAAAGAGTAGACATGAATATACTAATGAGGACAAGAAGAAGGCGAATCTGGACAATGTGGCCAGAGATATACTTTACAAGACGCTGGACAAAAACATGTTCAGTAAGATCAAGACATGTGCCACTGCCAAGGAAATATGGGAGAAGCTGACTCAAATATGAGAGGGCAATGACGAGACGAAAGAGAACAAGCTAACTGTAGCACAGCAGAAGTATGAGTCGATAAAGATGAAGGATGGAGAGACGATGACGGAGTTTGATGAAAGATTCAGTGCTGTTGTTATTGAGTTGACAAGTCTTGGCAAAGAATATAGCAACAGAGAGCTAGCGTTGAAGGTGATGAGAGCGCTGCCCAGAGAGTGGGACGTGAAGACGATGGTGATGCGTGAATCAAAAGATCTAAACAAGCTAGAGCTTCACGACTTGTTTGCAAACCTAAAAGCGTATGAATTCGAGTTGGAGACAAGAGCTGAAGATGTTCCATCAACATCCCAGCCGACAAAATCATTAGCTGCTACATCCACTGAACAGTGCTCTCCAAGCACTAGCAAGACGGCTGATCAACTCAGCGATGATGTCATGTCCCTCTTCGTTAAGAATTTGGGAAATACCTGAGAAGATCCTACAACCCTTCTACTCCTTATAATAATTTTAATAAATCTGATAAAGTATCTACTGATCAAAATTGTTATAACTATGGTCGTCCAGGGCACTTTGCAGCTGATTGCAATAGGCCAAAGAAGGAGGACAGATCCATGGATGACAAGAGAACTGATGATAGATACAAGAGAGATGAAAAGAAAGAGGATCGATACAAACGAGATGACAAGACAGATGAAAGAACTGTCGACAGATCCAAGGATAGATCCAAGGACAGAAGGATGAGGACACGAGGCGATAAAAGACCTAGCCGCAAGAATGATCGCAAAGTGCTGATGGCTGAGGAAAGCACCAAAAGCTGGGCAGATA
The DNA here is from genome assembly GCA_001598015.1 of Dorcoceras hygrometricum. Classification (NCBI taxonomy): domain Eukaryota; kingdom Viridiplantae; phylum Streptophyta; class Magnoliopsida; order Lamiales; family Gesneriaceae; genus Dorcoceras; species Dorcoceras hygrometricum. Next base: position 141,637 of record KQ987345.1, read on the forward strand.
CTGATTCAGACTCTTCATCCAGCAGTTCCTCATACAGCGATAGTGAACAGGAGGAGGTTCATTGTCTCATGGCTAATCAAACATCTGATGACGAGGTATTCGACTTCCCTAACGTTGAATTTACATGAGAAGACCTTGTCAGTGCACTCAATGATAAGAGTACAGGAATGCTTTCTCACTCATTTGAGGAAATCAAAGCTTAAAATGAAAATCTGAAAAATAGTTCAATTGAATCAAGCACTGACACGCTTGAGGACATTGACAGTTTGAAGATTGAGTTGAGTAAGCTGATGATGGAAAATGAATTGTTGAGAAATGAGTCTAGCGAGCTCAAAGATGAAATTGAAAAATCAAATTTGACAATGAGCTCCTGGGCAAAGTCTTATGCTTCTCTTGATAAGCTGTTTGGAATTCAGAAGCCAGCGAATGATAGAACTGGCTTGGGTTTCAATATTAGTGAAAGCAGTGATGGAGAAACAAGTACTCAATCACAGCTGGTGTATGACAAGTTCAACAAGATGAGCTTTGTCAAAGCTAACGTGATATATGATCCATGTGAGTCGATGACATATGATGACCATACCTCTCACAAGTTAAACCATAAAGGAAAAGCTGGTATCGGCTTTCAAAGACCTGAGAATTCCAAGCCCAGCTGGCTAAGAAAAAATTGGACAAAGACAGAGCGAAAGCTGGTCGAAAGTCGTTTGTTCCTAACCAGCCATGGCGTAGTTCAACGAAGGTAAAATCTGGTTGGAAAAGGGTTCAACCTAAGACAGATCTAAATGATCAAAATATGAAATCAAAACTCAATAGATCTCACCGTAATTTTGCACAGACCCTCACGGACTCCGGTACTGGAAAAACTGTATAGGTAATTCAAGTATGGGTCCCGAAATGGGTAATCCGATCTGGACCCATGTAAAATTGGGTACCAAAAGCTATTTGTATGATTGCAGGACAACAGGTACGAACCAACTGATGTATCAAATTTGTGGTACCTGGATAGTGGCTGTGCGCGACACATGACAGGAAACCAAAAGCTGCTGTCAGATGTTGTTCCACACAAAGGAGCAAAAATCGTATTTGGTGATAACGCATACGGTAACACTGTGGGTAAGGGTAATCTTATCCATGGTAACATTTCTATCTCAGACGTCTTAGTTGTTGATAATTTAGTTACAATTTGATTATTATTAGTCAGCTGTGTGACAAAGGTTACACAGTTAAGTTTCAGCAACACACATGCACAGTTCAGAGTCCAAATGGTCTGACTGCATTGGTAGGTAAACGTTCGGGGAATACCTACATAATCGATTGGTCAGAGCAGCTGGGATCTGAACAATTGTGCCTTGCAGCTGGCTCTTCCAATAGCTGGTTGTGGCATCAAAGAATGAATAATCTGAATTTTAAAACACTTGCCAATTTGAGTCAACATGATATGGTTTCTGGTATGCCAAAAATCAATTTTTTTTAAGGACAAGGTTTGTGCCTCTTGTCAGTGGGAAAGCAAATTAAATCAACTTTCAAAAAGAAAGGCGGTAAACGTTCTTCCCGTAGCTTAGAGCTTTTACATATGGATCTTTTTGGTCCTATACCCGTAACTAGCTTAGGGGGAACGAATTACACCCTAGTTGTTATTGATGATTTTACAAAATATACTTGGGTGTTGTTTTTAAAAGCAAAATATGAAACCGTCGACCAGCTGATACGCCTTTTAAAATGTTTGCAAAATGACAAATCTTGTTCAGTCAACCGAATAAGAAGTGATCGTGGTACTGAGTTTTTAAATCAAAAATTGACTTCTTATTTGGAAGACCTAGGGATAAAGCATGAGCTTTCAGCAGCTAGACAAAATATGAAACCGTCGACCAGCTGATACGCCTTTTAAAATGTTTGCAAAATGACAAATCTTGTTCAGTCAACCGAATAAGAAGTGATCGTGGTACTGAGTTTTTAAATCAAAAATTGACTTCTTATTTGGAAGACCTAGGGATAAAGCATGAGCTTTCAGCAGCTAGAACTCCTCAGCAGAACGGGCTTGCTGAGAGAAGAAATCGTACTTTAAAAGAAGCTGCTAGGTCTATGATTGCTTATTCCGGTGTTTCGCAAAATATTTGGGCAGAAGCAGTTAACACAGCGTGTTACACTCAAAACAGATCTATGATTAATAGGATGCACGATAAAACCCCATACGAGATCTGGAATGGCAAGAAACATATCTTATTTCAGGGTGTTTGGGTGCAGATGTTTTATTCATAATAATGGCAAAAAGCACCTAACAGCCTTTGAACCAAAATCTGATGCAGGTATCTTTCTAGGCTATTCAGCAGTGAGCAAAGCTTATCGAGTATTCAACAATAGAAGTCTAACTGTTGAAGAGTCAGCACACGTTGTCTTTGATGAGACAAGTTTTAGATCCAACTAAGCTGCAAGCTTACATGATTTGTGTTCACGTCTGGAATCAACAAGCCTTGAGGAATCAGACGACGATGTGCCACAAAGATATTCAGCTGAGACACAACAGACGCTGGACACACCGCACAACATTGCTCAACAAGATCTGACAGCTGCTGGAGGTGAAGCGACTAACGATCAACCAGACGTCGCTCAACCAGATGTTGTTCAACACCTTAATCAGGTCCGACGACCGGAATCAGGATTCCTTCGTCAGTCTGCACTAGAAGATCTGACAAATTTGGCACCAACGGAATCTCCTCGACAAGGTGATCGGAACAAGTCCGATCACGTGATCAACTGCGGCGGCGCGGGGCCGGCGGCCGTGAGGTTGAGAGGGAGAGGGGGCGGCGCCTTTTTGGGAGCTAGGGTTGGTGTTCTAGTGTTATGTCATGTAGCCCTAGGTCTAGCATAATTAGACCAATGATGGGCTTGAACCAATCCCTGATGGAGTTGGTCCAGTCCCGGTGTACTGCGAGGTCTTGGTTGTACTGATTAGTCCTCACGACTCGAAACGTCATTGAGACTCTACATGATAGGCGTCTCACTTTGACCCGTTTGCCGACTCACCTGGAGTCATAAGGCGTCGGGATTGGATGAGACCCCGATGCATGTAGGAGTCGATGCATCGTTGTCGAGGATTCACCGCTCGCAGACATGCGTGGATATCCTATGCTATCTGAGGGGATAATAGTGTATGAATCTCTGGCCAGAGTACTAGAAGTGTTTTAGGTAAATGTGTTTACCTAGTTACACTCGCGATGTCACTATTCGATCTCCAAGATGTACGCATAGCTATCGGATCTTTAGCGACTCTCGATTTACCAATGGTCGTTGATCTGATCGGGATATATGGATTGAAAGGACCGTACTGTACGCTAACCACGACCGACTGGTTCTTGCAGGCACTATCAGTGATACCTAGGGGATCATGGGGCGATGTTGCTAGACTCTTTACCATGATCCGTTGGGCAGGTCCGGAATTGTGATCCCGGAGCCACAATGGTTGTGGGCCCACGGCTAGCTGTATCCCTGAACCATTGAGGGTCACACAAGTACTATATTCGAGATTCCCGCACGGATACTCAGCTCAATGTGTTGAGCACGAGAAGAGGATTTAGGGAAGTGCGACTTCCTAAAAGTCAACAGGGGTCAAATCGGGATTTGACGCTGTTGAGGGGCAAAACGGTCTTTTTGCACTGGGGTTCTGAAAAATGGTTTTTCAGATCATATTATTCAGTTTGGAAACTGAGTCGATCGGTCCGATCTGATCGGCGATCGGAGTTACGATGAAGTCTCGGTGGTGGAGATGAACTGAATGTTCATTGTTGGACCCGGGCCCGTTGGGCCGGTCCAAGTCCAACACTCTATTTAAATGTGATTAAGAGACTTAATTGAAACACTTGTGTCATAACTCTCCCACAACTTGACCTAACCCTAGCACAAAACCGCCGCCTCCCTCTCTCAACTCACGCCGCCGCCGCCGCCGATCTTCACCGGAAATTTGTTTCCGGCCAGTTCGACGAGGAGAATCCGTTCGTGCTGATCTCGTCAGCGCTTCTAGTGCAGCCTGACGAAGGAGTCTCGGTTCTGGTCGTTGACCGGATTGGCGATTATCTACCGCAATCTACCGAGAAGAGCCGGGTTCTTGTAATACCGGTTGGAGCCAGGCACAAGTGCCAGCAAGGTATTCATTGTTGAACACCGTATGAATGACGATTATTGAATTATTTTTTTTTGTATTGATCGTCTCCCGGCCTTAATTCTATTGTTCTTCCGCTGCCGTGCCGGGGGGCGGATCCGGGATCCCCCAACAGTGGTATCAGAGCCAGTGTTTTTCGGATATGATCA
>KQ987345.1:217307-232917 GCA_001598015.1 Dorcoceras hygrometricum
TAATGAAAATAAAGAATGCCATAAAGAAATGCGTATTTCATAAATAAAGATCGTTATACACAAGAGTCAATAAAACCCACACGCCACAAGTTGGCTAGTTGGGCATCTACTCTAAAAAATCAGCAGATCAACTCAGTGACGACGTCATTACTATCACATCTAACATACACTATGGTGCATTCTAGGTCTTTATCCAACCCATTGTTAACATTATAACATAATGAAAATAAAGAATGCCATAAAGAAATGCGTATTTCATAAATAAAGATCGTTATACACAAGAGTCAATAAAACCCACACGCCACAAGTTGGCTAGTTGGGCATCTACTCTAAAAAATCAGCAGATCAACTCAGTGACGACGTCATTTCCCTCTTCGTTAAGAAGTTTGGGAAATATTTGAGAAGATCTTTCAACCCTTCTACTTATTTCAATAATGCTTATAAATCTGAAAAAGTCAGTACTGATTTGAAATGTTATAACTGTGATCGTCCATGTCATTTTGCAGCTGATTGCAATAGACCCAGGAAGGATGACAAATACAGACGAGATGACAAGAAAGAAGAGCGATACAGGAGATATGAGGAAGATGATGAAAGAACTGTCGAAAGATCTAAAGACAAATTCAAAGAAAGGTCGAGAGACAGAAGGATGAGACCAAGAGGAGACAAAAGACCCAGTCGCAAGCATGACCGCAAGGTGTTGGTGGCTGAGGACAGCACCAAGAGCTGGGCGGATTCTGATTCAGACTCATCCAGCAGCAGTTCATCTTCAAGTGACAGTGAACAGGAGGAAGTTCATTGTCTCATGGCTGACCAAACAGATGACGACGAGGTATTTGACTTCTCCAATATTGAATTTACACGAGAAGACCTTGTCACTGCACTAAATGACATGGTCAAAGAGTATAGGAAGCTTTCTCACTCATTCGAGGAAGCTAAAGCTGAAAACATGAGTCTAAAAAGTAGTTCGATTGAATCAAGTTCTTATGAGCTTGAGGATATTGACAGCTTGAAGACTGAGTTGAGTAAGCTAACAGCTGAGAATGATGTGTTGAAATATGAGACCAATGAGCTCAAAGCTGAAATCGAAGTATTGAAGCAAGTTGTGAGCGCCTGGAATCAGTCTTCTAGATCTCTTCACAAACTGAACGAGAGTCAAAAACTAGCCAATGATAAGTCTGGTTTGGGATTCAATAGTAGTGAATTCAGTGAAGGAGAGACCAGTACTCGGTCATAGCCAGCATATGACAAGTTCAAAACAAGGAACTTTGTCAAAGCCAGCGTGATATATGACTGCTTTGAGTCGGTAAAATATGATGATCAGAACTCTCCAAAGTTGAGTGATAATGGAAAAGCTGGTATCGGCTTTTCAAAACCTGAGAGCTTCAAGCCTAACTGGCTAAATAACAAACTGGACAAAGACAAAGCGAAAGCTGGTCAAAAACCGTTTGTTCCTAACCAGCCGTGGCGTAGCTCAAAGAAGGTAAAAACTGGTTGGAAAAATACTCAGCCAAGGAGAGATTCATATGGTCAACATGTCAAATCTAAACTCAAAAGATCTCACGGTAATTCTGCACAAACTTTTGTGGACCACACACTGGAAAGACCGTAAGGATAATTCAAGTCTGGGTCCCGAAAGGGGTAACCAATCTGGACTCAAGTAAAATTGGGTACCAAAAGCTGCTTGTTTGATTGCAGGATAACAGGTACAAAGTAGCAGCTGAAACAACATTGTGGTACCTGGATAGCGGCTGTGCAAGACATATGACTGGAAATAGAAAGCTGCTAACAGACGTCACACCACACAAAGGAGCTAAAATTGTGTTTGGTGATAATGCATATGGTAACACTGTGGGTAAGGGTAAGCTTATCCAAGGTAACATCTCTATTTCTGATGTCCTTGTTGTTGATAATCTTAAATATAATTTGATTAGTATTAGTCAACTATGTCACAAAGGTTACATAGTAACGTTTCAACAACACACATGCACGGTTCAGAGTCCAAGTGGTCTGACTGTGTTGGTAGAAAAACGTTCGGGGAATACCTACATCATCGACTGGTCAGATCAACAGGAACCTGAACAGTTGTGCCTTGCAGCTGGTTCTTCCAAGAGCTGGCTGTGGCGCCAAAGAATGAATCACTTAAACTTCAAAACACTTGCCAAGTTGAGTGAACATGATATGGTTTCTGGCTTGCCAAAAATTAGTTTTTCTAAGGATAAGATTTGTGCAGCCTGTCAGCTGGGAAAACAAATAAAATCAACTTTAATATACTTGGGTGGTGTTTTTAAAGCAAAATCTGAAACCGCTGACCAGTTGATTAGGCTTTTAAAACGTTTGCAAAATGACATCTTGTACAGTCAACCGGATAAGAGTGATCGAGGAACAGAGTTTTTAAATCAAAAATTATCTTCTTATCTGGATGACATTGGAATAAAGCATGAGAGCTTTCAGTAACTAGAACTCCTCAGCAAAACGGGTTAGATGAGAGGAGAAACCGCACTTTAAAAGAAGCTGCTAGATCTATGATTGCCTATTCCGGTATTTCTCAAAAATTTTGGGCAGAAGCAGTTAACACAGCGTGTTACACTCAGAACAGATCAATGATAGATAGAATGAATGATAAGACCCCATATGAGATCTGGAATGGCAAGAAACCTGATATTTCATATTTCAGGGTGTTTGGATGCAAGTGTTTCATTCATAACAATGGCAAGAAGCATCTAACAGCCTTTGAATCTAAATCTGATGCAGGTATCTTCCTAGGCTATTCTGCAGTGAGCAAAGCATATAGAGTCTTCAACAACAGAAGTTTAACTATTGAGGAATCCGCTCATGTGGTTTTCGATGAAACAAGTTTCAAATCCAATTCAGCTGCAAGCTTACACGATTTGTGTTCACGTCTGGAGTCAACAAGTCTTGAAGAATCAGACGACGACGTGCCACAAAGACAATCAGCTGAGGGGGAACAACCAGCAGTGGTTATAACGCACAACAATGTTCAACAGGACATGACAGGTAATACAGCGGTTATTGATTTAACTAACATGGATCAGCCGCAGGATCAGTGTCCTACTAGTGCACCATCTGCTGGAAATGACGCGACAAAGAATCAAGATGCTGCTCAAACAGAAGTTGCACCAGCTGGGAGCACACATCAATCAATATTAGAATCACCAGCTGGACAACTAGCCGCAAGAAATTTTCAGTCGGCATTGGATCCAACTACTGGACAACCAATCGCGAGCTCTCTTCAATTGATATCGAGTCCACTAGCTGGTCAATCAGTCGCTAGCACATATAGACAATCGGTTGATGTACCAGCCGCAAGCACTTCTTACCAGCTGGAAGCAGATGCAGACACTATCAATATTCAACATCAAATGGAGTCTGCTGATCCAGTCGTTGCAAATCAGCCAGCAACACAGGGGGAACAACAAAGAACAAATCCCATTGGACTTGATCTCCGGTGGAATAGAAATCATCCACCTGAGCAAGTCATAGGTAATTTCGAATCCCCTGTTCGCACGCGAGGCCAGCTATCTCAGTATGATCATTTTGATGCTGCTTTTCTTTCTCATATAGAACCTAAGGTAATAGATGAGGTCTTAGCAGACCCAAGCTGGATAGATGCTATGCAAGAGGAACTAAATCAATTTAAGCGTAATAAAGTATGGCAACTTTTACCTAGACCTAAGAATCATTCAGTTATAGGAACTCGATGGGTCTTTAGGAACAAACTGAATGAAGATGGAGTTGTAACAATAAATAAGTCTAGGCTGGTTGCACAAGGATTTTAGTACAAATGTAAGGAATAGATTTCGATGAGACCTTTTCACCTGTAGCTAGATTAGAAGCCATACGCATGTTCCTTGCATATGCTGCATATAAAGACTTCAAAGTCTTTCAGATGGATGTCAAGAGTGCTTTTCTAAATGGCATCTTGACAGAGGAAGTGTATGTTGCACAACCTCCTGGCTTCATAGATCATACACATCCAGATTTGTTTACAAACTGGATAAAGCTCTATATGGGTTGAAGAAAGCACCCAGAGCTTGGTATGATACACTCACGAAATTTCTACTTGAGCATCAATTCACTATAGGCACAGTAGATAAGACACTGTTTAAATTTGTTAAAGATGACCATATTCTATTAGTACAAATATATGTCGATGACATTATCTTTGGGTCATCTAACCCCAAGCTGTGAAAGAAATTTTCCAAGTTGATGCAGGACAAGTTTGAAATGAGCATGATGGGGGAGCTGACGTTCTTTTTGGGCTTACAAGTTCGCCAGTTGGAGAATGGTATATTCATCAACCAAGCGAAATATACAAAAGAACTGCTGAAGAAATTTGGAATGGAAAATAGTTCAGCAGCAGCGACTCCCATGAGCTCCACAATCAAACTCGACAAAGATGAAGCGGGAACTGCCATCGAGGTATCAATGTATCGTGGTATTATAGGCTCTTTGCTATATTTGACTGCTAGCAGACCAGACATTATGTTTGCTGTTTGTATGTGTGCTAGATTCCAAGCAGAGCCAAAGCAATCGCATTACATAGCTGTAAAGCGAATATAAAATATTTGAAGGGTACTTCCAACGTGGGTCTTTGGTATCCCAAAGACTCAGGCTTTCAACTGATCGGTTATAGTGATGCAGATTACGCAGGTTGTAGGATCGATCGCAGGAGCATGAGTCGAACTTGTCAATTCTTGGGGGATCGACTGATCTCCTGTTTTAGTAAGAAGCAGACGTCAATTGCCACGTCAACAGCCAAAGTAGAGTACCTCGCTGCTGGTAGTTGTTGCGCTCAAATCCTCTGGATTCAACATCAATTGAAGGATTATGGCATTGATGTCCTGAAGCTCCTATTCTCTGTGACAACACAAGTGCCATCGCGATCACCCAAAATCCTGTACTGCACTCAAGAACCAAGCACATTGACATCAGGCATCATTTTATATGAGACCATGTGCTAAATAAAGACGTCCGGCTGGAGCATGTGTCGACTGACCATCAAGTTGCTGATATCTTCACAAAGCCTCTACCAGACGCTAAGTTTTCTTATTTTAGAAACATCTTAGGTCTTCTTGAATTGCCCTGATTGCTTGTGCACTAACGCATTTTGCAGGTTGTTAGCTATTTCTTAAATCAGCTGTAAGTCTTTTGTTCAGGGGGAACGATAAGACTATCAGCTGAAATAAGCCTCTCGCGTTGGAAATTATCAGCCGTAGGGGGAACCAGGAGCTGGATTGTTAAGCGTGACATCAGCTGAATATGCTACGACTGGACATACTCAGTTGTTACATATATACAGCTGATGCTTATTTATGACCAGCTCCTGCCACCCTCAACGATATATTAAACCAGCAGTAATGTTCTTACATTTACTGTACCAGTTGTGACTTTATAACATTGGCGCGAATCTATCTAGTTTTGTACTTTGTTTGATTAAAATTTTGGAAAATATTTTACACCGTACGATCAAAATAGTTTGAAAATTTTTCAAATAATTTCCAACAGTGTACGCGCTAACGGATGGTTGACACGTGTTGTTACCATGCGAAATGTCACATCGAAATCTTCTCTCTCTCCAAAAACTCTTCGCATTCTTTACTTATTTACCGCGTGTGTCTTTTCATTCTCTCTTACGTTGCATATTTGTTTTCTCTCGTATTTCTTCCTTGTGCGTATTCTCTGCTACTTTCTTGCGAAGATTTTTCAGGTGTTCCATCAATTCTTCTCTTCAACAATGGCCTCTGTGTACTACTCTAACACTGTGCACATCGACTTTGCGTCCGTATTGGCTATGGAAAACCCAGGTATTGTCTCTGTGCTTAACGCCCTGATGGCTTCTGGTTTAGAGGGATTTTTGGGTTGCCCTACAGTGATTTATGAATCAGAGTTGGTTGATTTCTTCAACAATGGTTCGGTAAGGGATGGTCTGGTGGTAAGTACTGTGAATGGAGTACCAGTGGAGTTTTTGGAGCAGTTGTTTGTAGAAACCTTTGAGCTTCCGGTTGATGGGCTGGCAGATTTATCAGACATGCCCAAGGATAAGATTTCGATGCTAGGAGAATCGTTTCGTTGTCGAGAGAGCCAGTTAATTTGTCTGGGAGGAAGGGCCAAATGAAGATTGAATATCGCCTTCTTTGTGATATAATGGCGAAAGCTATATCTGTTAAAGAAGGTTCCTTCAATGCCCTTACAGTAGAGAAGTTTTCATTGTTGACAGCAGTTGTTTGTGGGATTCGGATGAATTGGGCCAGTATATTGTTCAATATTCTGAAGAAAATGGTATCTGCTGGATCCAAGCAAGCCAAGGGCTTTGCCGTTCAAATCAGTCTCCTGCTGGAGAGCATCCCCAACTTGGAATTGGGCGAATCAATGGATTTCCCTGCCTCCAAAATACTGACGGAGAAGACGGTGCACCGCTATATCTCTATCAATGATAAAGTGGGTGGCGAGGAGACTGCTGATGCCCCACCAGTGAAGAAAGCACCAAAGAAACCAGTTGTGTCTAAGAAGAAGACCAGTTGTTGCTGCTGCTGCTGAATAACAAGTCCTCAAGAAGAAAAGGACTTTAAAGAAGAAATATGTTACTTCTCATTCTACCTTGGAGATGGTGGCAGTAGCACAAGAGGCTGTGCCCATACAAATGGTTGAGGCATCTGCTGGTGTACCTACTGCTGAGCAACCAGCAGCAGAGGATAATATACCTGCCAATCAACCAGTCGATGAGGACTCTGGAGAGACTGGTGATCAGGAAACAGCAGAAGATGTTGGTGAAAGGGATGATAAATCAGTTTTGGTCAGTAGCTCATAGTGTGGATGTTGGAACTTCTGCTGCTGATGACGTGGACCATATCATTCAGCAGGTGTTGTCAGAAACCGCACAGTCAGCGTCTACTGAGGGAGAACAAATTGAAGAACTAGACATTCGTGGTTCAGCTATTGCGGGTCATTCAACCGTAACAATTGACGAGCGACAATGGTTTGATCTTCCTTATGAAGATCTTATCGCAAAATGTGATGCTGAGAAGAAGGTCACAACTCCCAGTGACACGGATGAAGAAATAGAGGCTGGGAGGGCAAATGAATCGGTTGATAGGGTTCAGACAGAAGTTTCCAGCCGGAGTATCTTGTGGATAAGTCAGCTGACATGGAGAAGAGTACTGTTGATCAATCAGTTGATGAATTTATTGATGCCGATGAGGCGAGATCTTTGGAGGACATCATTCTGTCTATTCCAGCCGATGTTCCCTTACCATCAGCTGGTGCAGAAATCACCAAGATTATTTTTGGCAAAGAATTAAAAATCCCTGGAGTGGATGAAAAGGCTTGTTACTTGGTCACCCTTCCTCAAATTACGAAAAAGGAAAGGAAATTCTTGTTGAAAAAGACCATGTGAACGGCAATCCAGCCAAGGAGAATTTTTATTTGAATTGTGTAGATATTGATATGCTCGTAAATTTGCGTGCCCAAGTGATAGATGTGTTGTCGACAATGCCGGATCCGGATCCCAATTCCCGGGGGCACAGCGGAAGTTAAAATTTTGCCTCGGAAAGCGTTCAATACATAAAATCAAATCAATAAATCATACATAGGATGTTTATCGATTGTTACCTTGCTGGCGTCTAGGCGCCTGGCTCCAACCAGATTCACAGGGAATTCTGGCTCTTGAAATGTAGGCGACGGTAGATCCTCCGAATCAGGTCCACGACCGGAAACAGGATTCCTCCGTCAATCTCCACTAGAAGATCTGATGGATTTTGGCACGAACGGATTCTCCTCGTCGCGGTGATCAGAACAAGTCCAATCACGCGATCACCGGCGACAGGCGGCGGTGTGGCGGCGGCGGCGGCAACGCTTGGGTGGCCGGCGGCCGTGAGGTATATGGAGAGGGGAGGGGCGGCGCTAGCTAGGTCTAGGGAATGAGTTGTTAAGTTGTGATTGTAGCCCTAGGTCATATCAACATATAGACCTATGATGGGCTTGAACCGGCCCATTGGACTTGGGTCAGGCCCAGATCCATATGAACATTCGGTTCATTTAAATCACTGCGGTTTCATCATAACTCCGATCGACGATCAGATCGGACGGATCGACTCAGTTTCCAAAAATGAATATTATGATGCGAAAAACAATTTTTTAGATCACCTAGTCTGAAATTACAGTTTAGCCCCTCAACTTTGGGAAATCGCAATTTGACCCCTGTTGACTTTTAGGAAGTCGCACTCCCTAAAATCCTCATCCTATGCTCAACACATTTAGCTCAGTTTCCTTTCGGAAATCGTGAATCCAGTACTTGTGTGACCCTCAATGGTTCAGGGATACAGCTAGCCGTGGGCCCACAACCATTGTGACTCCGAAATCACAATTTCGGACTTGCCCAACGGATCATGGTAAAGCGCCAAGCAACATCGTCCCATGATCCCCCTAGGTATCATTGATAGTGCATGCAAGAACCAGTTGGTCATGGTCAGCGCACAGTACGGTCCTTTCAACACATATATCCCGATCAGATCAACGACCATTGGTAAATCGGGAGTCGCTAAAGATCCGATAGCTATGCATACATCTTGGAGATCAAATAGTGACATCGCGAGTGTTACTAGGTAAACCCATTTACCTAAAACACATCCAGTACTCTGGCCAGAGATTTATACACTATTATCCCCTCAGATAGCATAGGATATCCACGCATGAAAGCGAGTGGTGAATCCTCGACAACGAAGCATCGACTCCTACATGCATCGGGACCTCACCCAATCCCGCCACCTAATGACCCCAAGTGAGTCGGTAAATGGGTCAAAGTGAAGTGCCTACCACGTAGAGTCTCAATGACGTTTCGAGTAGTGAGGACTAATCAGTACAACCAAGACCTCGGACTTATCCACTCGACAAATGGTAACCACTTGGAAAGTCCGGATGAGGGTAGTTCGATAGATCACCAGGTCACTATCCATCTGCATGCTCAGAACATCACAATGTTCCCTACCAATGAAACATGATACTTCACATCGTAGATGCTAGTCTCAAGCTCGGGCGGCCTTATCCTCATTTTGACGGCCCAATCGACTAGGAACGAGTTCAGAATGCACAGTGACTATTAGATGTGTTTCATGATAGCCATCATATCCACTATCACATCTAACATACACTATGGTGCATTCTATGTCTTTATCGAACACAATTGTTAACATTATAACATAATGAAAATAAAGAATGCCATAAAGAAATGCGTATATCATATATAAAGATCGTTACACACAAGAGTCAATAAAACCCACATGCCACAAGTTGGCTAGTTGGGCATCTACTATAACAATCTCCCACTTGCCCTATAGCCAACTACTCACAGACGTAGTCCCATTGTTTCGCGATGTTTTTCAAACAACGGTCCTGGCAAGGGCTTCGTAAGTGGATCAGCAATGTTGTCCACAGAGGCGACTCTCTCAACTGCTATGTCACCTCTAGCCACAATATCCCGGATTATGTGGTATTTCCTCAGTATATGTTTGGATCTTTGTGAGACCTAGGCTCCTTTGCTTGCGCAACGACACCCGTGTTGTCGCAGTACACCGGGACTTGACCAACTCCATCAGGGATGACGCCCAACTCTTGGACGAAATTCCTTATCCAAACCGCCTCCTTAGCAGCAGCTGATGCCGCGATGTACTCAGCCTCAGTGGTTGAATCCACGATGGTGTCTTGATTGGAACTCTTCCAAGAGACAGCACCACCATTGAGCATTAATACAAATCCAGAGATTGACTTCAAATCATCCACGTCATATTGGAAGCTAGAATCAGTGTAGCCTTCCAATTTCAGTTCACCACCCCCATAGACCATGAACATATTCTTAGTCCTTCGCAAGTACTTAAGAATATCTTTCACAGCCTTCCAATGCAATTGGCCGGGGTTGGCCTGGTAGCGGCTCGTGACACAAAGAGCATATGCGACATCCGGTCTAGTTGAGATCATGCCATACATAATGCTACCTATTGTCGAGGCATATGGCACACGTGTCATACTCTTTATCTCCTCATCAGTCTTCGGACACATAGACTTAGATAGAGTGACCCCGTGGCACATAGGTAGGTGTCCTCTCTTGGACTCTTCCATAGAGAACCGCTTAAGTATGGTATCGATGTAGGTAGCTTGGGTGAGTCCGAGCATCCTTTTCGATCTATCCCGATAGATCTGTATTCCAAGAATATAGGAAGCTTCACCCATGTCCTTCATCGAGAATCTACTAGACAACCATACTTTAGTTGACTGCATCATTCCTACATCATTCCCAATGAGTAGGATGTCATCAACATAAAGTACAAGAAATGTCACAGCGCTTTTAACTACCTTCTTATACACACATGGCTCCTCAGGATTCTTGATGAAACCAAATTCCTTAATTGTTTCATCGAATCTCATGTTCCAACTCCTCGATGCTTGTTTGAGACCGTAGATCGATCTCTGAAGTTTGCATACCTTATGCTCACTTCCTACAGATGTGAAACCCTCAGGCTGCGTCATATAGATCTCTTCCTTAATGTTTCCATTAAGGAACATTTTCACATCCATTTGCCATATCTCATAGTCGTACCATGCTGCTATGGCTAATAAGATTCTAATTGACTTGAACATAGCGACTGGCGAAAAGGTTTCATCATAGTCAACACCGAAAATTGCCTCCTTGAAAGTTCTTGGATCACATCCAACAACTTGATCACTTTGATCATCTTCAAGGAGGAAACCATATCTTTCAGGAGCCCTAGGAACCCTTTCAGATCTCCTAGGTGCGACCATTTTCTGGTACTGGCTCTTGAGGTACGGGAGGTTCACTCGGTACTTCAGATGGTTCTCGAACTTCTTCGAGTTCTACTATCTTGCCTTTTCTATCAAGTAGAAACTCCCTTTCCATAAAGGTGCCATTTCTAGAAACAAACACTTTTGTTTCATTGGGATAGTAGAAGTAGTATCCAATAGAATTCTTTGGATACCCAATGAAGTAGCATAAGATGGATCGAGTATCCAGCTTATCTCCCACTGTCTGCTTCACGTAAGCAGGACATCCCCAAATCCTCATGTATGAGTATTTGGGCGGTTTGCCCATCCATATCTCATACGGAGTCTTATCCACCGCCTTGGTGTGGACATTGTTCAACAACATTACCGCCGTTTCGAGCGCATAGCCCCAAAACGAGGTAGGAAGCTCAGTGAAGCTCATCATAGATCGAACCATATCCATCAAGGTTTGATTACGACGCTCCGCTACGCCATTGAGCTGTGGTGTGGCCGGAGTGGTCCACTGCGAGAGAATCCCATTCTCTTTAAGATAGTCTTGAAATTCAGCACTTAAGTATTCGCCACCTCGATCGGATCGAAGAGCTTTAATACTTTTGCCTAGCTGATTTTCTACTTCAGCATTGAATTCTTTGAATCTTTCAAAGGACTCAGACCTGTGCTTCATTAAGTACAAGTACTCATACCTAGAGTGATCATCGGTAAAGGTGATGAAGTATGTGTGACCGTATTTAGTACCAATACTAAGTGGGCCACACACATCAGTATGGATCAAATCCAATAGGCCTTGGGCACGTTCAGGCTTGCCCTTGAAGGGTTGTTTAGTCATCTTTCCCTTGAGACAAGACTCACAAGTCGGTAGGGAGTTAATGTCTGACAAATCAAACATGTCACTCCTAACTAACTTGTCCATCCTACTTAGAGAAATATGACCTAGCCTAGCGTGCCAAAGCTGCGCTGGGTTCAAGCTATCGCATTTCCTTTTAATTGTTGTTGTATGTGTTTCCACATCACGAGTTGGAACTTCTTTTAATTTTAAGGTGTATAAATCGTTTTCGCGTTCCCCAATACCAATCAAACATTCATTCTTGTATATATTGCAAATCGAATTAGCAAAAACACAAGAATATCCATCACTATCAAACATAGAAACAGAAATAATGTTCTTAATTAATTCGGGAACAAATAAAACGTTTCGCAATAACAACTTAAAATCTGAAGACAGAAATAAATAAACATCTCCTATAGCTACTGCAACAACTCTTGCTCCATTGCCCAGCTTCAAGTTGGTCTCACCCTCTCTAAGACGTCGGCTTCTTGTCATCACCTACAAATCATTCCAGATATGAGATCCACATCCGGTATCAAGTACCCAAGAAGTCGAATCAAGAGACATATTTATTTCGATATAGAACATACCTTTTGCAGTTCGCAACTGCTCGAGGTACTCCTTGCAGTTCCTCCTCCAATGCCCAGGCTTGTGGCAGTGGTGGCAAACATCCTCAGTCTTTTTTGGCTTGGAAGCCTTTGCCTTCAGATTTTTGGTGGGCTTTTCCTCCTTCGCAGGGGCAGAACGCTTCTTGCCCTTGCGTTTGGGACCCTTCTTCGCAGAGAAAGAAGAGCCCATAAGGAGGACGGGCTTGTCCTTCTTTATGGTCCCTTCAAACACTACAAGCATGTTCACCACCTCTTCAAGGGTGGCTTCCATCTTGTTCATGTTGAAGTTGACCACAAAGGGGTCGAATGCAGTAGGGAGCGAGAGGAGAAGCAAATCCACAAACAGCTTGTGTGGAAGTATGATATCAAGGCCCACCAACTTTTCAATGAGCCCAATCATACGAACCCCATGCTCGCGGACCGAAGTCCCATCACGCATGCGGCTCGTCATAAGCTCATTGACAGTGGTGAACCTCTCATGTCGAGAGTTCTCCCCATACAGCTCTTTGAGATGAAGATGTATGTTAGCAGCATACACCGTCTTCTCGAAACACCGTTGCATTTCGTTGGATATCGATGCCATCACATAGCACCGAGTCTTAAGCTCGTCATCCCACCATTGGTTAAGCTTGGTCAGCTCCTCAGGGCTGATATCGACAGGGGCTTCCTTCGGAGGGCTCTTCTCCAACGTGTAAAGAAGTTTCTCCGAAGCCAACACAATGTTGAGGTTTCGAAGCCAGTCTTGGTAGTTCAGACCGGTGAACTTGTTGCTATCCAGTATAGCAGCGAGTGGGTTTTTGATCGAAGACATTTTATAAGCAGTTTATACTAAAAAGAAAAGCAGACATGCATTACTAACTATATATGAAAAACGCTAAGACATAAAACAAGGTCATTTAGTTTTATGAATTACCCTCCCACTATTTAACGATTTCACCACCCTCTAATGAAATAGAGAAAGCAAGTTTCCTTAGTGGGTACACAGAGTCCAATCAAGCGATCATGGTCCCGAATAATATCAGCCAACCATGACCCTCAAAAGGTAGAATCCAATGGCAACCGGTGCAACCTCCATGTATTTTACCTCACGTCCAGTAAGGGCCCAATAATATGACGCCGATTACTATCACGTGTCAAGATGACCCATCAATGTTGAGTCGTGATGGCCGGTCCCCTTAATGTCCACAATAATACGAGCCAACGTTAAAGGGAGTTCCAACCGACTCACAACAATTTTCAATGACGTGTACAGCTTTCCGGCATACATAGCCCCCTAAATAATATGAGCCGGGCCATGTATGCGGGTAGCATCGGCGTACACTCATTGTTGATGGAAGATAGGGATAATTTAAACAGATTTAAATTCCCTTAGTTTATCGAATAAACTTTTAATCTTGATATTAGTTTTAAACCATATTTAAAACGAGGGATTTTATTTTTGTAAATTTGGTCTCAACAATAATTTAAAACATGCGGATTCATCAAACTATATATCGCATATAGAAAAATTGGGATGATCGATCGCGAGAGCTATGCGGTCCGTGGTTGCCAATCACGGACCTGGGTCCAGTCCTAGATGAAATGTAATATGCAATGCAATCCTATTACAATTGCTTCCGGTTTTACAGATCTTCGGTCTTCAATATCTTTGATCGTCATCTCCACCGTCTTCAAATGTCCTTCCACTAAATCTAGTAATTTACATTTAAATTGCCATGACACATTGGGATACAAATTTGTAGGGGTGGGAACGGGCCACAAACAGACCCACTTTATAAACGATATCAACAATATATATACAACCAAAACCGCAAAACCTATAGCATACACCTAACATATTGGGCACGGCTCTCGATCATCCCAAACATGCAATCAATCTAATTAATTGACATAAATTAAATAATCAAATCATATTTGATAATTTCCTACAAAATCGTATTTTAATTATAAAATCATATTTTATAACTAAAATCGCATTTTGTCGACAAAATCATATTTTAATTATAAAATCATATCCTATAATCCAAATCACATTTTGTTAATTATAATTGCATCAAATTGGACTTAAAACAATTTTAGGCCCAAAACTTCAAAAATTTCAAAATCAATTTTGGTCCGAAAAATTCATGGGCGGCCCGAGACAGGCCCGAAAAAAACCTAGAAGAAAATAGCCGTCGCAAAGCTGCCGGAAACATCACCGGACGGTGGCCGCACGGCGGCCGCCGCCGCCACCACATAGCGTGCGGCACTCGGTCGCACGCTGCGCCCATCCATCGCACAACCATGCGCGAAGGCAGCAGCCACCAGTCGGCCGCCATGCGCGGGCAGCGCGCATGGTACCGCGCGCGTGAAGACGCCCGCAGCCGGTTTTCAAAAAAAAAATTTTTGTTTCGATTCTGAAATCTGAAATTCGATGCAATTCAGGCACAATATGTACTGAAGGATCCGAGCCTTGGCTCTGATACCACTGTTGGCGACAATGGCGGATCCGAATCCCGTTTCCCCGGGGCACAACGGAAGTTAAAATTTTGCCCCGAAAAGTGTTCAATACATAAAATCAAATCAATAAATCATACATAGGATGTTTATCGATTGTTACCTTGCTGGCGTCTAGGCTCCTGGCTCCAACCAGATTCACAGGGAATTCTGGCTCTTGAAATGTAGGCGGCGGTAGATCCTCCTAATTAGGTCCACGACCGGAAACAGGATTCCTCCGTCAATATCCACTAGAAGATCTGACGGATTTTGGCACGAACGGATTCTCCTCGTCGCGGTGATCAGAAAAAGTCCAATCAAGCGATCACCGGCGACAGGCTGCGGTGTGGCGGCGGCGGCGGCGCTTGGGTGGCCGGCGGTCGTGAGGTATATGGAGAGGGGAGGGGCGGCGCTAGCTAGGTCTAGGGAGTGAGTTGTTAAGTTGTGATTGTAGCCCTAGGTCATATCAACATATAGACCTATGATGGGCTTGAACCAGCCCAATGGATTTGGGTCTGGCCCAGGTCCATATGAACATTCGGTTCATTTAAATCACCGAGGTTTCATCATAACTCCGATCGACGATCAGATCGGACCGATCGACTCAGTTTCCAAAACTGAATATTATGATGCGAAAAACAATTTTTCAGATCACCTAGTCCAAAATTACAGCTTAGCCCCTCAACTTTGAGAAATCGCAATTTGACCCCTGTTGACTTTTAGGAAGTCGCACTCCCTAAAATCCTATTCCTTTGCTCAACACATTGAGCTCAGTTTCCGTGCGGGAATCATGAATCCAGTACTTGTGTGACCCTCAATGGTTCAGGGATACAGCTAGCCGTGGGCCCACAACCATTGCGGCTCCGAAATCACAATTTCGGACTTG
>KQ987345.1:246715-259132 GCA_001598015.1 Dorcoceras hygrometricum
AAATTTGACAGAAATTCAAACGGGATTTATTTCCTTTGAAGAATTTAATGACCGTTGAAATCGAAGCCTATAAATAGCAGAAGCTGGATTGAAGAAATAATCCTTTACTCTCATTATCATCGCGGTCACGCTGTCAAAATATATTCTCGAGCTTTTCGCATATTGAAGTTATTCTAACAAAGCTCCTATTGCTATTGCTGAAACTCTGCCGAATATTCTCGAGCTTTTCGCATATTGAAGTTATTCTAACAAAGCTCAAGACTCGAAGAACACTACTGTTGTTATTCATAGACAAACCTTTGAGTCCATTCTCTGGTTCATCTTGTTGAATCGAGTTTCTTTGCGTTAGAAACCAGAGAATCTTATAGCACTCAGAAATTGTATTCATTGTCATATTTTATTGAGTCTGTAACGAACTGGCTTTGTGAAGCAGTTCAAAAATATCATTTCGTTACTTGTAACCAACAGCAACGTCTGCGTGTGAAGTTAGTGAGTCTAGGAGTTCATGAGGCTTGTGTGATTGGGTGTGTGCAGAAGGCCTGTACAGATCAAATCTTCTAGTGATACCTTCCGAGGAGGAAGAAGGGGAGACGTAGGATATTAATATCCGAACTTCCAGAAACAAATCCTTGACTCTTATATTTTACATTCAGCAATTTATTTACTGTTTGTCTGTTCACAAATCGATTGGCCTCTTTCCGCACTATTTTTGTTGGCCAAGATATTTGCATAAAACTGAGATCCTTAAGTTTGGTAACTCAAACATAAGTTAAGCAGTGCTTGTAAAACAGTTTAAAAGAGTTTCGAAAATCTAAAATTGAAAGGAGTTCATTCAACCCCCCCCCCCCCTTCTGAACTCTTGTACGTATATTGATCCTATTTCTGGGACCATCAAAACTATGTCGTTTTGATTAGTTGATACGACAGCGTTTTGCTTAGTGCTAAATTCAGAAGTTGGTGTATGATTCTATCAGCGATGAACTATTCATCATCTTCAAGGAAGGAAAAGCTGAATCAACAATAAGAGACTTCAGGCGCAAACGATGAATCGATTCAAACAAGATCATATATTCAAATTGGAAAGAATCAATGGTGAAGATTGAATTGTACAAATTGCCTGAAATTAAGGAGACAACGTTGGTACTATTTTGGGTAAATAGTACATATTTACAGAGAACGTTTTACGGTGATTGCACAGAAATGGAACACGACAATTTGGCTCTGATGATGTGAAATTTACCATGTAGTGGAGCAGAAAAGACGATTGCATGATTATCTGTATTTTCAAAAGGGATTTTGTTTCCTTAGTCGAATTAATCGATCGTTGTGAACGAAGGGTATAAATAGCAGAAGTTTGAATTGAAGAAGCTCTCGCTCCTTCACTCTTGACTACTTGCCGTCACTCTGCCATTATTTTGTCTCAAAATATTCTCGAGCTTTCTCTTTGTCAAAGTTATCTCTCAAAAGCTCACAAACTCGAAGAACACTCAACCAGCGCTTATTGTTCTATCTTCGAGTTCATCTTTTGGTTCATTATTGAATCGAGTTTCTTAGATTAGAAACCAGAATATATATACAGACTTCAATAGTTGTGTACCTCATTGTAAAATCCATTTGAGTCTGTAACAAACGCGCTCCTTTAAGCCGTTTGAAAATCATAGTTGCTTGTATTCAGCAGCTGCGACTGCTTTGTTGTTGGTGTTGCTAGGAGTTCACCTTGAGCGAGGCTCGGTGATAGGGTGTTTGCAGAAGGCCTGTAACCATCAAATCTTCTAGTGGAACCTTCCTGAAAAAGAAGAAGGGGAGACGTAGGATATTGATATCCGAACTTCCATAAACAAATTTCTTGTCCCTTAACGTTTACTTAACGCATTCATTTACTGCTTTACTGTTCACTGATTAATTGGATTCTTTCCGCACAATATTTGTTAGCCAAGAAATCAGCATTTAAACTGAGATCCTTAAATCTGGTAACTCAGATTTAAGTTAAGCTAGGCGCTTGTAAAAGTATTTTAAAGGGTTTCGAAAATTTGAAAATACCAAGAGTTCATTCAAACCCCCCCCCCCCCTTCTAAACTCTTGCAGCTGTTTTTCGAACCACATTGATCCTATCATTGCTCAAGAGTGGTTGCAAACGAGAGGAGAAGAAGAGAGCTTTGAACGGTTTGAAGAAGCAACCAGCTCGAACAAGACCAGCTTGATGCAGATCAGATTGATGAATAGGCTGGAAAGCTGGTTAAATTAAACAGCTCAGATAGCATGACAGATGCTATTAAATCTACGAGCAAGGAGATTTGAATACAATGCTATATGACAAACATTGTTTAGTATTCAAATCGACTTACTTGTATTGTATTCTCAGAAGAGTGCTCACATGATAAAGTGAAGAAAAGCATGCGACGCATTTATTGTCAAATGACACAAAGTACAACAGTGTCAAAAGACCTTTCAACGCCTACTACTTTTTGTCCAACGGGCAAATCTCTATGCAAGGCTATAAAACAGAGCACAAGCAGCTGATTGAATGATAGCTGAGAAGAGCAAAGTCATAAAAGTGTTGTCCAAACCAAAATGTAAACATCAGAAGAATGCACAACACTGAACCTGGGAAGACAATGAAAAACCAACTCGTATAGGAGCACTTTCTAGGGTGTGAGAATACATTTGAGAGAGAGCATACACTGTATATTTCTCACACACGATTCACTCACATATACTTCGAGAGAGCTGATTAGATTAACTGAGTGAATCGAATCAAACGACTTCCATTGTAGTCTTTGGACAGAGACGTTAAACAAGTTTAGTTGTCTTTCGCACTGAGACGTTAAAGAAGTGTGTGTAGTCTTTCGCACTGAGACGTAAAAGAAGTGTCGCCTTTCTCACTGAGGCAGTAAAGAAGTGAGTTAGACACACGCAGATTGCGGGCTGGTGTGCAGTGGTGTGGCTAGGAGTTCTTGTGGCTGCGGGTCGTAGGAGTGGGTTGCAGCGAGGGTCGTTGTAATCAAAGTCTTCTAGTGGATCCTTCCCGTTGCGGAAGAAGGGGAGATGTAGGAGATTGAGCTCTGAACTTTCAAAAACAAATCAGCGTATCTTTCTTTACTGATTTCAGTATTTGCATATTCACGCATTGCATATTTTCAAACGCATAAAACTGTTAATCGAGCTCTCGAACTTTAGAGTGCAGTTTGAGTTATTTCCGCATGATTTTTATTCATTACTCAATCTGTATCTCGGTGCACAGGTATTCAAGAACACTGAGCTATTGCAGCTCAAGATAAGTTAACCAGATCGTTCGGCTGTGTGCCGAGCTAGAACCAGTATGTTTAGCGCTTACTTTGTATCAAGCTGGTTTCAACAACCATCTGGAACCAGTTTGGTTATCGCAACACGGCTTCAATGCCTTGCTGAATCCTACGTCTTATCATTCGATATGGTTACACCCTCTAAGTGCCGATTATTATCAAAATAACAAGTGTATAGAGGGTAAATTGATCCTAACAGTTCATAAGGATTATCCGGGTTGCGTGATGCGATTTTGTATACGCGGGACTATCGCGAGCGAGAGTCGCCCTCACCCAAAGGTAATGACGAACATGGAAAAGGGAAAAAGCTGCGCAAAAGGGGGTGCAACACAAGGACTTCTTAGGGGGTCACCCATCCTAGTAATCCTCTCTACCAAGCACGCTTAACTTCGGAGTTATGATGGGATCCAATGCAGTAGTGCTGGCATGATGGCACCCGCAAGGTAGCGCGCATCCAATTGCTTTCTACGTCAGATTCGTGATCACCTTTCGCGTGCACCCGCAAAACAATGGGCGTAACTTTTGATCCATTGACAGCTGCAGGAGCTTCAGCCTACTCGCGTAAAGCACTCTCCGAGATCTGCAGAGGTGTGACCCGGTCAAGGAGCGTTGAAGTCTGGATTCCAACCCGGAGACCGACTTCCGGGCCCATCTTCCTCCGATGGTCGACAGACTGAGGCCACATCTCGTGCGGGGAGCCGAAACGGTGTTTCCACCCTGGTTCCTGGTTCCTGGTTCATACGGATTCTCTTAGTAGCGTAACGTGATTCTGTATACGCGGGACTATCACGACCAAGAGTCTCCCTCGCCCCAAGGTAATGACGAACATGGAAAAGGGAAATTGCTGCGTAGAAGGGGATGCAACATGAGGACTTCACAGGGGGTCACCTTCCTAGTACTGCTCTCGCCCGAGCACGCTTAACTTCGGATTTTTGATGGTATACAGTGCATTAGTGCTGGTTTGATCGCACCTGCAAGGTAACGGGCAGCCAATTGTTATCTACGTCGGATTCGTGAGCAGCTTGCCCGTGCACCCGCGAATGAACAGACGTAACTTTTGATCCCTTGACAGCTACGGGAGCTTCAACCTACTCGCGTGAAGCTCTCTCCGAGATCTACAAGGAGCCCCCAGTCAAGGAGCATCGATGCCTTGATTCCAACCCGGAGACAAACTTCCGGGCCATCTTCCTCTGATGGTCGACAGACCGAGGCCGCACCTCGTGCGGGGAGCCGAAATGATGTCCACCCTTGTTCCTGGTTCATACTGATTCTTTGTGTTGCGTGACATGATTCTTTATACGTGGGACTATCACGATCAAGAATCGCCCTCGCCCCAAGGTAATGACGAACTTGGAAAAGGGAAATAGTCACGCAAAAGGGAGTGCAACACGAGGACTTTCCACGGGGTCACCCTTCCTAGTACTACTCTTGCCCGAGCACGCTTAACTTTGGAGTTCTGATGGGATCCGATGCATTAGTGCTGGTATGATTGCACCCGCAAGGTAGTGCGCAGCCAATTGCTTTTTACGTCGGATTCGTGAGCACCTTGAGCGTGCACCGTGGAAGAACGGGCATAAGTTTTGATCCATTTACAGCTACGGGAGCTTCATCATACTCGCACGAAGCTCTCTCCGAGATCTACAGGGGTGTGCCTCGGTCCAGGAGCATCGATACCCGAATTCCAACCCGGAGACTGACTTCTAGGCCCATTTTCCTCCGGTGGTCGACAGACCAAGGCCGCAACTCATGTGGGGAGTCAAAACGGCGTTCCAATCTCGTTCCTGATTCATACAGATTCTCCGAGTAACTTAAGGCGATTCTGTATGCACGGGACTATCGCGACCGAGAGTCGCCCTCGCCCTAAGGTAATGACGAACTTGGAACGTGCAGAACGGAATGCAACACGAGGACTTCACAGGGGTCACCCTTCCTAGTACTGCTCTCGCCAGAGCACGCTTAACTTCGGATTTCTAATGGGATCCGGTGCATTAGTGCGGGTATGATCGCACCCGCAAGGTAGCACGCAGCCAATTGCTTTCTATGTCAGATTCATGAGCAACTTGCGCGTGCACCCGTGAAATAACGGGTGTTACTTTTGATCCGTTGATAGCTACGGGAGCTTAAGCCTACTCGCACGAAGCTCTCTCCGAGATCTTCAGAGGCACTCCCCGATCAAGGAGCGTCGACTCCCGGATTCCAACCCGGAGACCGAATTTCGGTCCAATCTTCTTTCGGTGGTCGACAGACCAAGGCTGAACCTCGTGCGGGAGCCGAAAAGGCGTTACACCCCATTCCTGGTTCATACAGATTCTCCGAGTAGCGTGACACGATTCTGTATACGAGGGACTACCGCGACCGAGAGTCACCCTCGCCCCAATGTAAAGACGAACATGGAAAAGGGAAATAGCCGCGCAAAAGGGGGTGCATCACAAGGACTTCCAAGGGGGTCACCCATCCTAGTACTGCTCTCGTCCAATCACGTTTAAATTTGGAGTTTTGATGGGATCCGGTGCATTAGTTCTAGTATGATCGCACCCGTAAGGTAGCGCGCAGCCAATTGCTTTCTACGTCGAATTCGTGAGCAGCTTGCGCGTGCACCCACAAAGGAATGTGTTTAACTTTTGATCCGTTGATAGATGCGGGAGCTTAAGCCTACTCGCAAGAAGCTCTCTCCGAGATCTACAGCGGCGCGCCTCGGTCAAGGAGAGTCGACGTTCGGATTCCAACCCGGAGACCCACTTCAGGGGCGAATCTTACTTTGGTGGTCTACAGACCGAGGCCGCACCCCGTGCGGGGAGCCGAAACGGCATTCCACCCTCGTTCCTTGTTCATATGGATTCTTCGAGTAGCGTGATGTGATTCTATATGTGCGTTACTATTGCGACCGAGAGTCACCCTCGCCCCAAGGTAATGACGAAATGGAAAAGTGAAATAGTCGCGCAAAAGGGGTGCAACACGAGGACTTCCCAGGGGGTCACCCATCCTAGTACTGCTCTCGCCCAATCACGCTTCACTTCGGAGTTATGATGGGATCCAGTGCATTAGTGCTGATATGATCGCACCCGCTAGGTAGCGTGCAACCAATTGTTTTCTACGTCGGATTTGAGAGCAACTTTCGCATGCACCAGCGAACGAACGGGCGTAACTTTTGATTTTTTGACAGCTGTTGATCTTAAGCCTACTCGAGTGAAGCTCTCTCCAAGATCTAAAGCGGCGCACCCAGATCAAGGAGCGTCGATGCCCGGATTCCAACCCGAAGACCGACTTTCGGGCCAGTCTTCCTCCGATGGTCGACAGACCAAGGCCGCACCTCGTGGGGGGAGCCGAAGCGGCGTTCCACCCTCGTTCCTCGTTCATACGGATTCCCCGAGTAGCGTGACACGATTCTGTATGCGCGGGACTATCGCGATCGAGAGCCGCCGTCGTCCCGAGGTAACGTCGAACATGGAAAAGGGAAATAGCCACGCAAAAGGGGGTGCTACACGAGGACTTCCCAGGGGGTCACCAATCCTAGTACTGCTCTCGCCCAAGCACGCTCAAGAAAGTATTTTTCGAGAAATACTTTACTGTGGATGCCTGGAGCCAGCTGATTCAAGAGTTTATGAGTCTCCGCCAGGGAGACAAGATGATGGCTGAGTATGTGAGGCAGTTTGAGCGAGGGTGTACCTTTGTGCCGTCGATTGCTACAGTTGAGAGTGAGAAGTTGAGGCAGTTTATTGATGGACTGCGACCCGACATCCGCCATGATGTCAACATGGCGGACGTGGAGGCTTATATGGCGACAATGAACAGGGCTTACCGGTCTGAGAGGGACCGGAAGGATATGAGGGATGACTATCAGAGGAAGAGACAGATGCAGCAGCCCGTCAGAGGCCAGTCTTCGCAGCCACCAGCAAAGAGACCATATCAGGGGCCTTCTAAGTGCCCAATTCCTCAGGGGCAGCAGCAGCAGAGACAGCAGGGCCAGCAGAGGCCACAGCAACAGGGGGCCAGCGCCTCTAGACCTGTAGAGTTTCTAGTCTGCAAGGAGTGCAATAAGCGGCATCCAGGACCTTGCATGGTAGGGACTGGCAGGTGCTTTCACTGCAAGGATCCAGGGCATATTTCTAGGGACTGCCCTAAGAGGAGACAGACCACTGGTCATGTGTTCGTGATGCAGGCTAAGGCAGCATATCCGGACACAACTTTGCTCACAGGTATTCTGTTTAGATTTCTGTCGTTTTCTGTGTTTTTCCATGTCACTAACTTGGTGTTTTAGAACTGCATGCTAGATAGAGAACTGCTAGGAAACTTTTTGCCTTAGTTGCTAGGTGAACATAGGTGGGAACTGTAAGACTCCTAGGACTTGTTTTGGGAACTTTGACGGATAGGACTAACGAAAATAGAACTGTTTTAGGTATCTAATCTGCCTTTTGGGATTTAGTATGACCGTAAACGCGTACATGTGTGACGTTTCTGTTTCAGGCAAGATTTGTGTGTGTGGGGTCACTACACTCGCTTTGCTAGACTCAGGGGCGGCCCACTCGTTATTTCGAGTGCATTCACACATAGTATGGGAATTATTCCGGAGAGCATGGGTGTAGCTCTTGCCATGACGGTTCCGTCAGGAGAGGAGTTTACGATGACCAACGTCGTGCAGGGTATGACGATGACGTTTCAGGATCATGCGGTGAGAGCATATTTGGTCATTTTGCCGATGACAGGATTCGACCTCATCCTAGGCATGGATTGGCTGACAGAGTTTGGAGCCGTGATTGATTTTCAGCAGAGGATTGTTTCTATCAGACCGCCAGGGCAGGAGGCCTTCTTATTTGAGGCAGCTAGGAGGCCGCGGAAGCCCAGATTCATATCTTTTCTGCAGGCCAGGAGACTAGTTGAGCATGGATGTCAGGCCTTCTTGGCCAGCGTTACCGCTTCTGGAGGTGCAGCAGGCCCTTCACTATCTGATGTGGAGGTAGTCAGGGATTATGCAGACGTCTTTCCTGATGATGTAGTGGGAGTTCCACCGGAGCGAGAGGTGGAGTTTTCTATTGAGTTGATGCCAGGGACAGTGCCTATCTCTAAGGCATCTTATCGATTAGCTCCTACCGAGATGAAGGAGCTTAAGGAGCAGATTCAGGGAGTTGCCTGATAAGGGGTTCATTCGCCCTAGCTTTTCTCCATGGGGCGCACCAGTGTTGTTTGTGAAGAAGAAGGATGGCAGCATGAGATTGTGCATCGACTACCGAGAGCTAAACAGAGTCACAGTGAAGAATAAGTATCCACTCCCGATGATTGAGGATTTATTTGATCAGTTGCAGGGAGCTTCGGTGTTCTCGAAGATTGATCTGAAATCTGGCTATCATCAGCTGAGAGTTAGAGAGGAGGACGTGTCAGGCCCCGTGCTAATTACTCAATAAAATAGCACAATTAAAACGCATAAACACGGAAGCATGCCTGATAAGGGGTTCATTCGCCCTAGCTTTTCTCCATGGGGCGCACCAGTGTTGTTTGTGAAGAAGAAGGATGGCAGCATGAGATTGTGCATCGACTACCGAGAGCTAAACAGAGTCACAGTGAAGAATAAGTATCCACTCCCGATGATTGAGGATTTATTTGATCAGTTGCAGGGAGCTTCGGTGTTCTCGAAGATTGATCTGAAATCTGGCTATCATCAGCTGAGAGTTAGAGAGGAGGACGTGTCAGGCCCCGTGCTAATTACTCAATAAAATAGCACAATTAAAACGCATAAACACGGAAGCATAAAAACGGGCTTAAAAATTTTTCGAAATAGTTTGGGCCTGAACTCAAAACATACATTCAAAATATCAATACTCAAAATATGATTTAACTCAAACTCATACAATACAAGTAATCAACAATACTCAAATCAAAGTAGAACCCCAATACATAGAAACACGGGGCATCCTCCGGTTCAATACATAATAAAATACACTGGGACTCAAGGAAAAGGGGATCAACCAGCTGAACCTCCACTCTGTCCAGCTTGGTTACCTGAAGATCCTGCAAATTGGTAACACAGACCCAAACAACACAAAGCATGAAAAGAAAATACGAGGTCAAGCCTCAGTATGAAGAGCTATCAAAACAGCTAACATGCAACATGCTATAAATCAATGCTATGAATGCATGAGGGCTATCAAGGATCGGATAGCTAGACCAGTAAATCAACTGGCAATCAAATCTGTCGAGCCTCCATACCACCACGCACAGCCAATCAGCTGGTGGAAACCATCGGTCCGTGATATTCCGGGCCCGTCAGCCCATCACAGCTCGATAGTAGACGCTCGAATCCGGCAGTCACCACTCCGATGATAGCGTTGGACTATTCCGGCACGACACATCTGTCGGCCAGTCGCAACGTGGCTCTCAATCAGGTCAATCAACCAATCTGACAGGCTCAATATGTATGCATGTATGCCAATCAAGAACAAATGCACAATGCATACAATCCATTACGTAAAACAGAATGTAACTCAATCAATTCAACAACTGTTCCACGTAAATTCACAGAATTAGGCCAACATATTTCATAGCAAGAAATACAGCCATGTTCACGCTTCAAGCTATTAAGGTCTGCTCAATTCGTACCTCAATCCTCAAAATTCTACCTCACAGATTCCTCAAATGCACGGCAGGACTTCCTGGAAGCTGGAATCTATTTCAAAGCCTCGAAAATCAGCTTAACTCAAGCATAAATCAGAACATGTACTGTCAGGCCCCGTGCTAATTACCAACAATTAACACACAATAAGCGCATAATTACGGAAGCTTAAAATCAGGGCTTAAAAATTTTTCGAAATACAAAGGCCTGAACTTCAAATCATACGTTCAAAATATAAGTTAAATCAACTCAATCCAACAAGTAACCACATAAATAAATTCAAAAGATAGATCCCCAAATACATGCTAACACGGGGCATCCCCCGGTTCAATATATATCATAAGTAAACTGGGACTCAGGGATGCGGGGATCGACCAACTGAACTTCCACTCGGTCCAGCTTGGTTACCTGAAACTCCTGCAAATGGGTAACACAGACCCAAACAACAAAAGCAGGAAAAGAAAATACGAGGTCAAGCCTCAGTACGAAGAGCTATCAAAGCAGAAAACATACAACAAGCTATAATCAATGCTATGAATGCATGAGGGCTATCAAAAAGTCGGATAGCTAGACCAGTCTATCAACTGGCAACTCAAATCAGCCTCTATACCACGGTCTATCAACCGGGAAACATCGGTCCGTGATCATCGGGGCCCATATGTATGCATGTATGCCATTCAATATCAAAGCATACAAATCATATTACGTGAAAACAAAACAGCAATTAAATCAATTCATGACTGTATCACGTAGACACATAACAGCAGCAACATTACACATTCCACAACATCGAATTAGTCATGTTCACGCTCAAGCTGTAAGTGCTGCTCAATTCGTACCTTAATAGATCCAACTACCTTAAACCGGTTTCACAAGCAACGGCCAGCAACTAACTCAAGCTTACTGCCTTTGAAACTCCACAGCAAGCGAAACCACCAAAATCCTGAAAACTGGATCTGTACAAGGTAGCTAAAATCTTAGCTCAAATCTAGCATTCTCTCTCAAATACCTACGGCCAGAGCTAAACTCAAGCTCCAAGTATCTACGCAGGTACTAATGCAAGAAAACAGAGCTCAAATCAACGAAAGAAACTCACCCAAAGCTCACGCTACTAAAAGTTCACGGCTCAATCTACAGCCCGAAACTCAGCAGCTTCGCGTTCTCTTTCCAGCTCAACACAGCCTCCAAGGTTGGTAGGAAAAGAAAGGTCTTCTCAAGAGGTTTCCAACGCTACCAAGAACTTCTAAAAACAGAGGTTGGAGTCGACGGAAAATCGCGAAAGAAAGAGACGGTGAACAGTATCTAATTCGAGGGTTTCGAGCTTGAGGATAAGAAATATCAAGTCTGGAATGCTCTAAGTGTAAACTCAACACTTATAAAAATATCCTCAACTCAAAAGCTACACAACAAGTCCAACACCGACAAAAACAGACATCTACAACTTGAAAAGTCGTAGAACAGATCTCTCGCTACAAACAGATCTCTCGCGCCAACAATTCTCGCACAAGCCTCAAAACGACGTCGCATGAGCAAAACAGATCTTAGCGCTAAGAGCAACAAATCTCACGCCCTTGCGCAACTTCAAAACGACGGCGTACAGGTACCAGATCTGCTTACGTCATCAGATCTGCCGCGCAACTCTAACATGAACACTACACGCTTCTAACAACAGATCTGCTTACGTCATCCAACAGACCTGCTGACGTCACCCTCAAGTGCTGCCAGATCTGTCGCTACAATTCAAATGTGATCACCATCCAGCGATGCTTACGTCACACACAAGCGCTGCTTACGTCACCAGATCTGTCGCGCTCTAGCTTCTCAAATTCGAACAGCTTTCTCACAACAAACAGATCTCTATTAACATTCAGCCAAAAACAACGCGAGAAACACGCTAACACGGGAAAACAGATCTCTCACAAAATCAAACAATTCACAACATCACTCGACCAGATTTCACACGAAAACATCAACTAAAATCTGGACAATTCCAACTAAAGATCTACTATTTCCAAATCAGATTTCATCCAAATTCGAAATTCCAAAATCTCAAATCTTAATTCTCGTGATTAATCTAACTCAAAATCCGATTAATCACTAATTAGAAATCTGAATCCTCACATTCTCCCCACCTTAAGAGATTTCGTCAAATTTCGATTAATCACTAAATAGAAATCTGAATCCTCACATTCTCCCCACCTTAAGAGATTTCGTCAAATTTCGATTAATCACTAAATAGAAATCTGAATCCTCACATTCTCCCCACCTTAAGAGATTTCGTCAAATTTCGATTAATCACTAAATAGAAATCTGAATCCTCACATTCTCCCCACCTTAAGAGATTTCGTCAAATTTCGATTAATCACTAAATAGAAATCTGAATCCTCACATTCTCCCCACCTTAAGAGATTTCGTCAAATTTCGATTAATCACTAAATAGAAATCTGAATCCTCACATTCTCCCCACCTTAAGAGATTTCGTCAAATTTCGATTAATCACTAAATAGAAAT
>KQ987345.1:268447-293075 GCA_001598015.1 Dorcoceras hygrometricum
TTCCTGTTTTCTTCCCTCTGTAATTTTTCTGTTTTTGTCTTTCACACCAGCATCATCGATTTCTTCAAATCTTCTCCCTTATATAGCCTTTGTTCAAATTCAATCCGTTAGACACAAATTTTCTTCCCGTTGAAAGATGTTCTGTAAAGTACCGACAGGATTGTCCTTGTGTCCTTTCTTTTGCAGGCTTTTGTCTTCTAAGCTCCTCTCTAATGGTGGTCGACTGCTTCATCTTCCTGTTTTCTTCCCTCTGTAATTTCTCTGTTTTTGTATCTTCTCCCTTTAATAGCCTTTGTTCAAATTCAATCTGTTGGACACAAATTTTCTTCCCGTTGAAAGATGTTCTGTAAAGTACCGACAGGATTGTCCTTGTGTCCTTTCTTTTGCAGGCTTTTGTCTTCTTCTGAATAAGCTTTTGAACTTTGATCAGCTTCTACTTGCGTCTCTTATGTTCACATATTAATATGCTCAGCAGTTGACTTCTAAGTTACAGTAAATCTTCATATCTTCTTCGCCTTTCTCTTCTTATCACGTCTTATTCTGCTTCTGATTTGATTCAGCTTTTGCTTCGATTCGGTTTCTGCTTGTATCTTTTCTTCATTTCTGATCGACATCTGATATGGCTTGTCTTTACTGCTGAACATACTTATGTTCATTGCAGAATAACCGTAGCTCACTGCTGAACATACTGTAGCTCACTGCTGAACGTACTGTAGCTCACTGCTGAATCTACTGTTGCTCACTGCTGAACGTACTGTAGCTCACTGCTGAATCGTTCTCTTCAGTTCATAGCCGGATAACTGTTGTTTGTTCAACCGCTGATTCTGCTGACGTCAAGGTTGCTGATTCACCTGTTGTATCAACTGCTGATCCTGACTTCTTATTGCTCCAGCTGGTCCATCTTTCCATTAGCGCTCCAGCTGGTCGATGTTATTTTCTTCTTATCTTTTGATCAACATCTGCTTTCAACTTCTGATCAACTGCTCCTCTTGTCTTCAACAACTGATCAGACATCACATTTTCGCATGAGACATGTGCTATTCCCTCCGAAACGGCCCAACGAGCAAGACTCACTGCATTGCAGTGAGCTCCTCTGTTTTTGGCCAAATTCCTTCGTTTAGGCCTCCGAAAATGCGATTTACTATTTTCAGCCCTTGGTCTGCTACAGTATCAGATCTGATTGAGTTACCGTATCAGATCTGATACATCTCACTGCTGCCCAGCTTTTGATGACGTCACGGCTACTGAAATCTTCAATAAGCTTGGATGACGTCACGACTGCTGAAATCTTCAATAAGCTTGGATGACGTCACGACTGCTGAAATATTCAATAAGCTTGGATGACGTCACGACTGCTGAATACTTCTCTTTCGCCTCTATTCAGACATTTCTTCTTCACAACTGCTGAATCCTTCTACTGCTGAATCCATCTTCTCCAGCTTCTTTTTGCAACTCATCTACTGCTGAATGCTTCTTATCTACTGCTGATCTTCTCTACGTTCAGATCTCTACAGTTCATAAGATTTCTACTGTTCATCAGCTTTCTACTGTTCATTTCCAGCTAACATCTGCACACTTAGTAGAAACATTAGTAACATAATAACAAGTTTTGTGTATCTCAAAACTAAGATCTGGATCTGTTTACACAGATCCATCAATCTCTCCCTTTTTGATTTACACAAAACTTGGAATAACAAATGCATGAACTAACAAATTCTCTCCCTTTTTGTGGGAATCAAAAAGGAATCGAAAACTGGTTTTCCCGACAAAATTTAAATAAAGCTCTCCCTACACTTCCACAACAAAAACAACGTGACAGCAGGAATTTTACAGATTTTGGAAACCAAAATTGGGAAAAGCCGTATGCATGAATGATATGATTTTGAAATAGCTGATAGTGTGCTTCTGCTTTAGATTATATATGCAGATGAAGGATTAATAATAGCTCTCCCTATCTTTTATAATATAAGCTCAAATCATTTTAATAACGAAGCACCAGCTGAAATTTCGCAAAAACTATCAGATCACATAAATAAATTTTGTTTAAAAAAGAACATGTGCTACTAAACCATCAGTTAAAGCATTTAAAAACAGATAGCACATGTGTTTTTAAAAAAAATGCTCTTTCAAGAACAACCCGCTCTGATACCTTTATATATGACAGATGAAAGGATTTAATAATAGCTCTCCCTAATCTTTTTATAATATAAGCTCAAAATCATTTTTAATAACGAAGCACCAGCTGAAAATTTCGCAAAAACTATCAGAGCACATAAATAAATTTTGTTTAAAAAAAGAACATGTGCTACTGAACCATCAGTTAAAGCATTTAAAAACAGATAGCACATGCGTTTTTAAAAAAATGCTCGTTCAAGAACAACCCGCTCTGATACCACTTGTTAGGACCGAAGGATCAGATCTCAGATGCAATAAAATAAACAACATAACATAAGGGAGGGGCGAGATCTGATACTATGAAATAAGGAGCGAGCGCTGCTAATCTAAATTAAAAATTTTGCGCTGCTATAAAGGAGCTACAATAGCTCACGGTTCTTGAACATTAAACAGAGCACCAGAGACAGATCTGGTATGAAAAAAAATAATGCGGAACACACCAGAACTGAATCCTAATTTTATAACCCGACACAAATAGATTTCTGTTAAAACAATGCAATGCGACTGCATGAAATCTGTTTGCTTTGTGTGTGCTAATGTGTAACTGATAAATGCGTATGCGGAATAAATACAGTAAATCATAAAGAGATTACGCTGCTGTTTGTTTATGGAAGTTCGGATATAAATATCCTACATCTCCCCTTCTTCCGCTCCGGGAAGGATCCAATAGAAGATTTGATCTACACATCGTGTACAGACCCGATCCAACAGCCAGCAGCTGCTAGAACTCCTAGACTCTACACCACCCCTCGGCTGTGTCAATCACTTGTTTTACGCCTCTGTGAGAAAGGTTACAAACACAGAGTTTAACGTCTTCGTGCTTGGACGGGATCTTATTTTTGGGTTTGAGATTCATTCACTTTACAGTTTTGCTCAACTCTCAAGAATGTGAATGAATCTCTGTGTGTGAGATATACAGTGTAAGAAGAACTCTCGTAATAATAATAATATCTCACACAACTGGGAAATGCTCCTAAAAAGCTGATGAAGACTCAGAAGTCGACACTGCATAAAGCTCCTCTCTAATGGTGGTCAACTACTTCATCTTCCTGTTTTCTTCCCTCTGTAATTTCTCTGTTTTTGTCTTTCACACCAGCATCATCGATTTCTTCAAATCTTCTCCGTTAAATAGCTTTTGTTCAAATTCAATCCGTTGGACACAAATTTTATTCCCGTTGAAAGATGTTCTGTAAAGTACCGACAGGATTGTCCTTGTGTCCTTTCTTTTGCAGACTTTTGTCTTCTTCTGAATAAGCTTTTGAACTTTGATCAGCTTCTGCTTGCGTCTCTTATGTTCACATCTTAATATGCTCAGCAGTTAACTTCTAAGTTCCAGTAAATCTTCATATCTGCTTCGCCTTTTTCTTCTTATCACGTCTTATTCAGCTTCTGATTTGATTCAGCTTTTTCTTCGATTCAGCTTCTGCTTGTATCTTTTCTTCATTGCTGATCGACATCTGATATGGCTTGTCTTTAATGCTGAACATACTTATGTTCACTACAGAATAACCGTAGCTCACTGCTGAACATATTGTTGCTCACTGCTGAACGTACGGTAGCTCACTGCTGAATCTACTGTAGCTCATTTCTGAATCTACTGTAGCTCAATTTTGAACGTACTGTAGCTCACTGCTGAACGTACTGTAGCTCACTGCTGAATCGTTCTCTTCAGTTCATAGCCGGATAACTGTTCTTGTTCAACCGCTGATTCTGCTGACGTCAAGGTTGCTGATCCACCTGTTGTATCAACTGCTGATCCTGACTTCTTATTGCTCCAGCTGGTCCATCTTTCCCTTAGTGCTCCAGCTGGTCGATGTTATTTTCTTCTTATCTTTTGATCAACATCTGCTTTCAACTTCTGATCAGCTGCTCCTCTTGTCTTCAACAACTGATCAGACATCACATTTTCGCATGAGACCTTGCTATTCCCTCCGAAACGGCCCAACGAGCAAGACTCATTGCCATGCAGTGAGCTCCTATATTTTTGGCCAAATTCCTTCATTTAGGCCTCCGAAAATGCGATTTACTATTTTCAGCTCTTGGTCTGCTACAGTATCAGATCTGATTGAGTTACCGTATAAGATCTGATACATCTCACTGCTGCCCAGCTTTTGATGACGTCACGGCTGTTGAAATCTTCAATAAGCTTGGATGACGTCACGACTGCTGAAATCTTCAATAAGCTTGGATGACGTCATGACTGCTGAAATATTCAATAAGCTTGGATGATGTCACGACTGCTGAATACTTCTCTTTCTCCTCTATTCATACATTTCTTCTTCACAACTGCTGAATCCTTCTACTGCTGAATCCATCTTCTCCAGCTTCTGTTTGCAACTCATCTACTGCTGAATGCATCTTATCTACTGCTGATCTTCTCTACGTTCAGATCTCTACAGTTCATAAGATTTCTACTGTTCATCAGCTTTCTACTGTTCATTTCCAGCTAACATCTGCACACTTAGTAGAAACATTAGTAACATAATAACAAGTTTTGTGTAACTCAAAACTAAAATCTGGATCTGTTTACACAGATCCATCAATCTCTCCCTTTTTGATTTACACAAAACTTGGAATAACAAATGCATGAACTAACAAATTCTCTCCCTTCTTGTGGGAATCAAATAGGAATCGAAAACTGGTTTTCCCGACAAAATTTAAATAAAGCTGTCCCTACACTTCCACAACAAAAACAACGTGACAGCAGGAATTTTACAGATTTTGGAAACCAAAATTGGGAAAAGCCGTATGCATGAATGATATGATTTTGAAATAGCTGATAGTGTGCTTCTGTTTTAGCTTATATATGCAGATGAAGGGTTAATAATAGCTATCCCTATCTTTTATAATATAAGCTCAAATCATTTTAATAAAAAAGCACCAACTGAAATTTCGCAAAACCTATCAGAGCACATAAATAAATTTTGTTTAAAAAAAGAACAATGTGCTACTGAACCATAAGTTAAAGCATTTAAAACAGATAGCACATGCGTTTTTAAACAAATGTTCGTTCAAGAACAACCCGCTCTGATACCACTTGTTAGGACCGATGGATCAGATCTCAGATTCAATAAAATAAACAACGTAAGATAAGGGAGGGGCGAGATCTGATCCTATGAAATAAGGAGCGAGCTATGCTAATATAAATTAAAAATTTTGCGCTGCTATAAAGGAGCTACAATAGCTCACGGTTCTTGAACATTAAACAGAGCACCGGAGACAGATCTGATATGAAATAAAATCATGCGAAATACACCAGAACTGAATCCTAATTTTAAAACCCGGCACAAACAGATTTCTGTTAAAACAATGCAATGTGACTGCATGAAATCTGTTTGCTTTGTGTGTGCTGATGTGTAACTGATAAACGCGTATGCGGAATAAATACAGTAAATCATAAAGAGATTACGCTGTTGTTTGTTTATGGAAGTTCGGATATTAATATCCTACATCTCCCCTTCTTCCGCACCGGGAAGGATCCACTAGAAGATTCGATCTACACATCGTGTACAGACCCGATCCAACAGCCAGCAGCAGCTAGAACTCCTAGACTCTACACCAGCCCTCGGCTGTGTCAATCACTTGTTTTACGCCTCTGTGAGAAAGGCTACAAACACAGAGTTTAACGTCTTCGTGCTTGGACGGGATCTGATTTTTGGGTTTGAGATTCATTCACTATATAATTTTGCTCAACTCTCAAGAATGTGTATGAATCTCTGTGTGTGAGATATACAGTGTAAGAACAACTCTCGTAATAATAATAATATCTCACACAACTGGGAAATGCTCCTAAAGAGCTGATAAAGACTCAGCAGTCGACACTGCAATAAGCTCCTCTCTAATGGTGGTCGACTGCTTCATCTTCCTGTTTTCTTCCCTCTGTAATTTCTCTGTTTTTATCTTTCACACCAGCATCATCGATTTCTTCAAATCTTCTCCCTTAAATAGCCTTTGTTCAAATTCAATCCGTTGGACACAAATTTTCTTCCCGTTGAAAGATGTTCTGTAAAGTACCGATAGGATTGTCCTTGTGTCATTTCTTTTGCACTCTTTTGTCTTCTTCTAAATAAGCTTATGAATTTTGAGCTTCGATTCACCTTCTGCTTGTATCTTTTCTTCATTGCTGATCAACATCTGATATGGCTTGTCTTTACTGCTGAACATACTTATGTTCACTGCAGAATAACCGTAGCTCACTGCTAAACATATTGTAGCTCACTGCTGAACGTACTGTAGCTCACTGCTGAATCTACTGTAGCTCACTGTTGAACGTACTGTAGCTCACTGCTGAACGTACTGTAGCTCACTGCTGAATCGTTCTCTTCAGTTCATTGCCGTATAACTGTTCTTTGTTCAACCGCTGATTCTGCTGACGACAAGGTTGCTGATCCACCTGTTGTATCAACTGTTGATCCTGACTTCTTATAGCTCCAGCTGGTCCATCTTTCCCTTAGCGCTCCAGCTGGTCGATGTTATTTTCTTCTTATCTTTTGATCAACATCTGCTTTCAACTTCTGATCAGTTGCTCCTCTTGTCTTCAACAACTGATCAGACATCACATTTTCGCATGAGACATGTGCTATTACCTACGAAACGGCCCAATGAGCAAGACTCACTTCTACGCAGTGAGCTCCTCTGTTTTTGGCCAAATTCCTTCGTTTAGGCCTCCGAAAATGCGATTTACTATTTTCAGCTCTTGGTCGGCTACAGTATCAGATCTGATTGAGTTACCGTATCAGATATGATACATCTCACTGCTGCCCAGCTTTTGATGACGTCACGACTTCTGAAATCTTCAATAAGCTTGGATGACGTCACGACTGCTGAAATCTTCAATAAGCTTGGATGACGTCACGACTGTTGAAATATTCAATAAGCTTGGATGACGTCACGACTGTTGAATACTTCTCTTTTGCCTCTATTCAGACATTTCTTCTTCACAACTGCTGAATCCTTCTACTTCTGAATCCATCTTCTCCAGCTTATGTTTGGAACTCATCTACTGCTGAATGCATCTTATCTACTGCTGATCTTCTCTACGTTCAGATCTCTACAGTTCATAAGATTTCTACTGTTCATCAGCTTTCTACTGTTCATTTCCAGCTAACATCTGCACACTTAGTAGAAACATTAGTAACATAATAACAAGTTTTGTGTAACTCAAAACTAAGATCTGGATCTGTATCAATCTCTCCCTTTTTGATTTACACAAAACCTCAAATAACAGATGCAGGATCTAACAATTCTCTCCCTTTTTGTGGGAATCAAAAAGAGATCGAAAGCTGGTCTTCCCGAATTTTAAATCAAAGCTCTCCCTACACTGTCACAACAAAAACAACGTGACAGTAATAACAAGTTTTGTGTAACTCAAAACTAAGATCTGGATCTGTATCAATCTCTCCCTTTTTGATTTACACAAAACTTGGAATAACAAATGCATGAACTAACAAATTCTCTCCCTTTTTGTGGGAATCAAAAAGGAATCGAAAACTGGTTTCCCCGGAAGAGCACATAATTTTGTTTAAAAAATAACATGTGCTACTGAACCATCAGTTAAAGCATTTAAAAACAGATAGCACATGCGATGCGTTCCTACATCTCCCCTTCTTCCGCTCCGGGAAGGATCCACTATAAGATTTGATCTACACATCGTGTACAGACCCGATCCAACAGCCAGCAGCTGCTAGAACTACCAGACTCTACACCAGCCCTCGGCTGTGTCAATCACTTGTTTTACGCCTCTGTGAGAAATGCTACAAACACAGAGTTTAACGTCTTCGTGCTTGGACGGGATCTGATTTTTGGGTTTGAGATTCATTCACTATAAAATTTTTCTCAACTCTCAAGAATGTGAATGAATCTCTTTGTGTGAGATATACAGTGTAAGAACAACTCTCGTAATAATAATTATATCTCACACAACTGGGAAATTCTCCTAAAGAGCTGATGAAGACTCAGCAGTCGACACTGCAATAAGCTCCTCTCTAATGGTGGTCGACTGCTTCATCTTCCTGTTTTCTTCCCTCTGTAATTTCTCTGTTTCTGTCTTTCACACCAGCATCATAGATTTCTTCAAATCTTCTCCCTTAAATAGCATTGTTCAAATTCAATCCGGTGGACACAAATTTTCTTCCCGTTGAAAGATGTTCTGTAATGTACCGACAGGATTGTCCTTGTGTCCTTTCTTTTGCAGGCTTTTGTCTTCTTCTGAATAAGCTTTTGAACTTTGATCAGCTTCTGCTTGCGTCTCTTATGTCCACATCTTAATATGCTCAGAAGTTGACTTCTAAGTTCCAGTAAATCTTCATATCTGCTTCGCCTTTCTCTTCTTATCACGTCTTATTCACCTTCTGATTTGATTAAGCTTTTGCTTCGATTCAGCTTCTGCTTGTATCTTTTCTTCATTGCTGATCGACATCTGATATGGTTTGTCTTTACTGCTGAACATACTTATGTTCACTGCAGAATAACCGTAGCTCACTGCTGAACATACTGTAGCTCACTGCTGAACGTACTGTAGATCACTGCTGAACGTACTGTAGCTCACTGCTGAATCTACTGTAGCTCACTGCTGAACGTACTGTAGCTCACTGCTGAATCGTTCTCTTCAGTTCTCAGCCGTATAACTGTTCTTTGTTCAACCTCTGATTCTGCTGACGTCAAGGTTGCTGATCCACATGTCGTATCAACTGCTGATCCTGAATT
The DNA here is from genome assembly GCA_001598015.1 of Dorcoceras hygrometricum. Classification (NCBI taxonomy): domain Eukaryota; kingdom Viridiplantae; phylum Streptophyta; class Magnoliopsida; order Lamiales; family Gesneriaceae; genus Dorcoceras; species Dorcoceras hygrometricum. The sequence continues at coordinate 277,328 of KQ987345.1, forward strand.
CTTATTGCTCCAGCTGGTCCATCTTTCCCTTAGCGCTCCAGCTGGTCGACGTTATTTTCTTCTTATCTTTTGATCAACATCTGCTTTCAACTTCTGATCAGCTGCTCCTCTTGTCTTCAACAACTGATCAGACATCACATTTCGCATGAGACTTGGGCTATTCCCTCCGAAACGGCCCAATGAGAAAGACTCACTTCTATGCAATGAGCTCCTCTGTTTTTGGCCAAATTCCTTTGTTTAGGCCTCCGAAAATGCGATTTACTATTTTCAGCTCTTGGTCTGCTACAGTATCCGATCTGATTGAGTTACCGTATCAGATCTGATACATCTCACTGCTGCCCAAATTTTGATGACGTCACGGCTGCTGAAATCTTCAATAAGCTTGGATGACGTCACGACTGCTGAAATCTTCAATAAACTTGGATGACGTCACGACTGCTGAAATATTCAATAAGCTTGGATGACGTCACGACTGCTGAATACTTCTCTTTCGCCTCTATTCAGACATTTCTTCTTCACAACTGCTGAATCCTTCTACTGCTGAATCCATCTTCTCCAGCTTCTGTTTGCAACTCATCTACTGCTGAATGCATCTTATCTACTGCTGATCTTCTCTACGTTCAGATCTCTACAGTTTATAAGATTTCTACTGTTCATCAGCTTTCTACTGTTCATTTCCAGCTAACATCTGCACACTTAGTAGAAACATTAGTAACATAATAACAAGTTTTGTGTAACTCAAAACTAAGATCTAGATCTGTTTACACAGATCCATCAATCTCTCCCTTTTTGATTTACACAAAACTTGGAATAACAAATGCATGAACTAACAAATTCTCTCCCTTTTTGTGGGAATCAAAAAGGAATCGAAAACTGGTTTTCCCGACAAAATTTAAATAAATCTCTCCCTACACTTTCACAACAAAAACAACATGACAGCAGGAATTTTACAGATTTTGGAAACCAAAATCGGGAAAAGCCGTATGCATGAATGATATGATTTTGAAATAGCTGATAGTGTGCTTCTCCTTTAGCTTATATATGCAGATGAAGTATTAATAATAGCTCTCCCTATCTTTTATAATATAAGCTCAAATCATTTTAATAACGAAGCACCAGCTGAAATCTCGCAAAAACTATCAGAGCACATAAATAAATTTTGTTTAAAAAAGAACATGCGCTACTGAACCATCAGTTAAAGCATTTAAAAACAGATAGCACATGCGTTTTTAAAAAAATGCTCGTTCAAGAACAACCCGCTCTGATACCACTTTTTAGGACCGAAGGATCAGATCTCAGATGCAATAAAATAAACAACATAACATAAGGGAGGGGCGAGATCTGATCCTATGAAATAAGGAGCCAGCGCTGCTAATATAAATTAAAAATTTTGCACTGCTATAAAGGAGCTACAATAGCTCACGGTTCTTGAACATTAAACAGAGCACCGGAGACAGATCTGGTATGAAATAAAATCATGCGGAATACACCAGAACTGAATCTTAATTTTAAAACCGGGCACAAACATATTTATGTTAAAACAATGCAATGCGAATGCATGAAATCTGTTTGCTTTGTGTGTGCTAATGTGTAACTGATAAATGCGTATGCAGAATAAATACAGTAAATCATAATGAGATTACGCTGCTGTTTGTTTATGGAAGTTCGGATATGAATATCCTACATCTCCTCTTCTTCCGCTCCGGGAAGGATCCACTAGAAGATTTGATCTACACATCGTGTACAGACCCGATCCAACAGCAAGCAGCTGCTAGAACTCCTAGACTCTACACCAGCCCTCGACTGTGTCAATCACTTGTTTTACGCCTCTGTGAGAAAGGCTACAAACATAGAGTTTAACGTCTTCGTGCTTGGTAATAATAATAATATCTCACACAACTGGGAAATGCTCCTAAAGAGTTGATGAAGACTCAGCAGTCGACACTGCAATAAGCTCCTCTCTAATGGTGGTCGACTGTTTCATCTTCCTGTTTTATTCCCTCTGTAATTTCTCTGTTTCTGTCTTTCACACCAGCATCATCGATTTCTTCAAATCTTCTCCCTTAAATAGCCTTTGTTCAAATTCAATCCGGTGGACACAAATTTTCTTCCCGTTGAAAGATGTTCTGTAAAGTACCGACAGGATTGTCCTTGTGTCCTTTCTTTTGCAGGATTTTGTCTTCTTCTGAATAAGCTTTTGAACTTTGATCAGCTTCTACTTGCGTCTCTTATGTCCACATCTTAATATGCACAGAAGTTTACTTCTAAGTTCCAGTAAATCTTCATATCTGCTTCGCCTTTCTCTTCTTATCACGTCTTATTCACCTTCTGATTTGATTCAGCTTTTGCTTCGATTCAGCTTCTGCTTGTATCTTTTCTTCATTGCTGATCGACATCTGATATGGCTTGTCTTTACTGCTGAACATACTTATGTTCACTGCAGAATACCGTAGCTCACTGCTGAACATACTGTAGCTCACTGCTGAACGTACTGTAGATCACTGCTGAACGTACTATAGCTCACTGCTGAATGTACTGTAGCTCACTACTGAATGTACTGTAGCTCACTGCTGAACGTACTGTAGCTCACTGCTGAATCCTTCTCTTCAGTTCATAGCTGTATAACTGTTCTTTGTTCAACCGCTGATTCTGCAGATGTCAAGGTTGCTGATCCACCTGTTGTATCAACTGCTGATCCTGACTTCTTATTGCTCCAGCTGGTCCATCTTTCCCTTAGCGCTCCAGCTGGTCGATGTTATTTTCTTCTTATCTTTTGATCAACATCTGATTTCAACTTCTGATCAGCTGCTCCTCTTGTCTTCAACAACTGATCAGACATCACATTTTCGCATGAGACCTGTGCTATTCCCTTCGAAATGGCCCAATGAGCAAGACTAACTTCTACGCAGTGAGGTCCTCTGTTTTTGGCCAAATTCCTTTGTTTAGGACTCCGAAAATGCGATTTACTATTTTCAGCTCTTGGTCTGCTACAGTATCAGATCTGATTGAGTTACCGTATCAGATCTGATACATCTCACTGCTGCCCAGCTTTTGATGACGTCACGGCTGCTGAAATCTTCAATAAGCTTGGATGACGTCACGACTGCTGAAATCTTCAATAAGCTTGGATGATGTCACGACTGCTGAAATATTCAATAAGCTTGGATGACGTCACGACTGCTGAATACTTCTCTTTCGCCTCTATTCAGACATTTCTTCTTCATAACTGCTAAATCCTTCTACTGCTGAATCCATCTTCTCCAGCTTCTGTTTGCAACTCATCTACTGCTGAATGCATCTTATCTACTGCTGATCTTCTCTACATTTAGATCTCTACAGTTCATAAGATTTCTACTGTTCATCAGCTTTCTACTGTTCATTTCCAACTAACATCTGCACACTTAGTAGAAACATTAGTAACATAATAACAAGTTTTGTGTAACTCAAAACTAAAATCTGGATCTGTTTACACAGATCCATCAATCTCTCCATTTTTGATTTACACAAAACTTGGAATAACAAATTCATGAACTTAAAAATTCTCTCCCTTTTTGTGGGAATCAAAAAGGAATCGAAAACTGGTTTTCCCGACAAAATTTAAATAAAGCTCTCCCTACACTACCACAACAAAAACAACGTGACAGCAGGAATTTTACATATTTTGGAAACCAAAATTGGGAAAAGCCGTATGCATGAATGATATGATTTTGAAATAGCTGATAGTGTGCTTCTGCTTTAGCTTATATATGCAGATGAAGGATTAATAATAGCTCTCCCTATCTTTTATAATATAAGCTCAAATCATTTTAATAACGAAGCACCAGCTGAAATCTCGCAAATTTCTATCAGAGCACATAAATAAATTTTGTTTAAAAAAGAACATGCGCTACTGAAACATCAGTTAAAGCATTTAAAAACAGATAGCACATGCGTTTTTAAAAAAATACTCGTTCAAGAACAACCCGCTATGATACCACTTGTTAGGACCGAAGGATCAGATCTCAGATGGAATAAAATAAAAAACATAACATAAGGGAGGGGCGAGATCTGATCCTATGAAATAAGGAGCGAGCGATGCTAATATAAATTAAAAATTTTGCGCTGCTATAAAGGAGCTACAATAGCTCGCGGTTCTTGAACATTAAACAGAGCACCAGAGACAGATCTGGTATGAAATAAAATCATGCGGAATACACCAGAACTGAATCCCAATTTTAAAACCCGGCACAAACAGATTTCTTTTAAAACAATGCAATCCGACTGCATGAAATCAGTTTGCTTTGTGTGTGCTAATGTGTAACTGATAAATGCGTATGCGGAATAAATACAGTAAATCATAAATAGATTACGCTGCTATTTGTTTTTGGAAGTTCAGATATAACTATTCTACATCTCCCCTTCTTCTGCTCCGGGAAGGATCCACTATAAGATTTGATCTACACATCGTGTACAGACCCGATCCAAAAGCCAGCAGCTGCTAGAACTCCTATACTCTACATCAGCCCACGGTTGTGTCAATCACTTGTTTTAAGCCTCGGTGAGAAAGGCTACAAACACCGAGTTTAACGTCTTCGTGCTTGGACGGGATCTGATTTTTGGGTTTGAGATTCATTCACTATACAATTTTGCTCAACTCTCAAGAATGTGAATGAATCTCTGTGTGTGAGATATACAGTGTAAGAACAACTCTCTTAATAATAATAATATCTCACACAACTGGGAAATGCTCCTAAAGAGCTGATGAAGACTCAGCAGTCGACACTGCAATAAGCTCCTCTCTAATGGTGGTCGGGGAAATTGACTCCTAAAGAGCTGATGAAGACTCAGCAGTCGACACTGCAATAAGCTCCTCTCTAATGGTGGTCGACTGTTTCATCTTCCTGTTTTCTTCCCTCTGTAATTTCTCTGTTTTTGTCTTTCACACCAGCATCATCGATTTCTTCAAGTCTTCTCCCTTAAATAGCCTTTGTTCAAATTCAATGCGTTGGACACAAAATTTCTTCCCGTTGAAAGATGTTCTGTAAAGTACCGACAGGATTGTCCTTGTGTCCTTTCTTTTGCAGCCTTTTGTCTTCTTCTAAATAAGCTTTTGAACTTTGATCAGCTTCTGCTTGTGTCTCTTATGTTCAAATCTTAATATGCTCAGCAGTTGACTTCTAAGTTCCAGTAAATCTTCATATCTGCTTCGCCTTTCTCTTCTTATCACGTCTTGTTCAGCTTCTGATTTGACTCAGCTTTTTCTTCGATTCAGCTTCTGCTTGTATCTTTTCTTCATTGCCGATCGACATATGATATGGCTTGTCTTTACTGCAGAACATACTTATGTTCACTGCAGAATAACCGTAGCTCACTGCTGAATATACTGTAGCTCACTGCTGAACGTACTGTAGCTCACTGCTGAATCTACTGTACCTCACTGCTGAACGTACTGTAGCTCACTGCTGAACGTACTGTAGCTCACTGCTGAATCGTTCTCTTCAGTTCATTGCCGGATAACTGTTCTTTGTTCAACCGTTGATTCTGCTGACGTCAAGGTTGCTGATCCACCTGTTGTATCAACTGCTGATCCTAACTTCTTATTGCTCCAGCTGGTCCATCTTTCCCTTAGCGCTCCAGCTGGTCGATGTTATTTTCTTCTTATCTTTTGATCAACATATGCTTTCAACTTCTGATCAGCTGCTCCTCTTGTCTTCAACAACTCAGACATCACATTTTCGCATGAGAACTGTGTTATTCCCTCCAAAACGGCCCCACGAGCAAGACTCAATGCTATGCAGTGAGCTCCTCTGTTTTTGGCCAAATTCCTTCGTTTAGGCCTCCGAAAATGCGATTTACTATTTTCAGCTCTTGGTCTGCTACAGTATCAGATCTGATTGAGTTACCGTATCAGATATGATACATCTCACTGCTGCCCAGCTTTTGATGACGTCACGGCTGCTGAAATCTTCAATAATCTTGGATGACATCACGACTGCTGAAATCTTCAATAAGCTTGGATGACGTCACGACTGCTGAAATATTCAATAAGCTTGGATGACGTCACGACTGCTGAATACTTCTCTTTCGCCTCTATTCTGACATTTCTTCTTCACAACTGCTGAATCCTTCTACTGCTGAATCAATCTTCTCCAGCTTCTGTTTGCAACTCATCTACTGCTGAATGCATCTTATCTACTGCTGATCTTCTCTACGTTCAGATCTCTACAGTTCATAAGATTTCTACAGTTCATCAACTTTCTACTTTTCATTTCCAGCTAACATCTGCACACTTAGTAGAAACATTATTAACAAAATAACAAGTTTTGTGTAACTCAAAAGTAAGTTCTGGATCTGTTTACACAGATCCATCAATCTCTCCCTTTTTTATTTACACAAAACTTGGAATAACAAATGCATGAACTAACAAATTCTCTCCCTTTTTGTGGGAATCAAAAAGGAATTGAAAACTAGTTTTCCCGACAAAATTTAAATAAAACTCTCCTACACTTCCACAACAAAAACAACGTGCCAGCAGGAATTTTACAGATTTTGGAAACCAAAATTGGCAAAAGCCGTATGCATGAATGATATGATTTTGAAATAGCTGATAGTGTGCTTCTGCTTTAGCTTATATATGCAGATGAAGGATTAATAATAGCTCTCCATATCTTTTATAATATAAGCTCAAATCATTTTAATAACGAAGCACCAGCTGAAATTTCGCAAAAACTATCAGATCACATAAATAAATTTTGTTTAAAAAAAGTACATGTGCTACTGAACCATCAGTTAAAGCATTTAAAAACAGATAGCACATGCGTTTTTAAAAAAATGCTCGTTCAAGAACAACCCGCTCTGATACCACTGTTAGGACCGAAGGATCAGATCTCAGATGCAATAAAATAAACAACATAACATAAGGGAGGGGCGAGATCTGATCCTATGAAATAAGGAGCGAGCGCTGCTAATATAAATTAAAAATTTTGCGCTGCTATGAATGAGCTACAATAGCTCACGGTTCTTGAACATTAAACAGAGCACCGGAGACAGATCTGGTATGAAATAAAATCATGCGGAATACACCAGAACTGAATCCTAATTTTAAACCCGGCACAAACAGATTTCTGTTAAAACAAGGCAATGCGACTGCATGAAATCTGTTTGCTTTGTGTGTGCTAATGTGTAACTGATAAATGCGTATGAGGAATAAATACAGTAAATCATAAAGAGATTACGCTGCTGTTTGTTTATGGAAGTTCGGATATAAATATCCTACATCTCCCCTTCTTCCGCTTCTGGAAGGATCCACTAGAAGATTTGATCTACACATCGTGTACAGACCAGATCCAACAGCCAGCAGCTGCTAGAACTCCTAGACTCTACACCAGCCCTGGCTGTGTCAATCACTTGTTTTACGCCTCTGTGTGAAAGGCTACAAACACAGAGTTTAACGTCTTCATGCTTGGACGGGATCTGATTTTTGGGTTTGAGATTCATTCACTATAAAATTTTGCTCAACTCTCAAGAATGTGAATGAATCTCTGTGTGTGAGATATAAAGTGTAAGAACAGCTCTCGTAATAATAATAATATCTCCTACAACTGGGAAATGCTCCTAAAGAGATGATGAAGAATCAGCAGTTGACACTGCAATAAGCTCCTCTCTAATTGTGGTCGACTGCTTCATCTTCATGTTTTCTTCCCTCTGTAATTTCTCTGTTTTTGTCTTTCACACCAGCATCATCAATTTCTTCAAATCTTCTCCCTTAAATAGCCTTTGTTCAAATTCAATCCGTTGGACACAAATTTTCTTCCTATTGAAAGATGTTCTATAAAGTACCGATAGGATTGTTCTTGTGTCATTTCTTTTGCAGGCTTTTGTCTTCTTCTGAATAAGCTTTTGAAATTTGATCAGCTTCTGCTTGCGTCTCTTATGTTCACATCTTAATATGCTCAGCAGTTGACTTCTAAGTTCCAGTAAATCTTCATATCTGCTTCGCCTTTCTCTTCTTATCACGTCTTATTCAGCTTCTGATTTGATTCAGCTTCTTCTTGTATCTTTTCTTCATTGCTGATCGACATCTGATATGGCTTGTATTTACTGCTGAACATACTTCTGTTCACTGCAGAATAACCGTAGCTCACTACTGAACATACTATATCTCACTGTTGAACGTACTGTAGCTCACTGCTGAACGTACTGTAGCTCACTGCTGAATCGTTCTCTTCAGTTCATAGCCGGATAACTGTTCTTTGTTCAACCGCTGATTCTGCTGACGTCAAGGTTGCTGATCCACCTGTTGTATCAACTGCTGATCCTGAATTCTTATTGCTCCAGCTGGTCCATCTTTCCCTTAGCGCTCCAGCTGGTCGATGTTATTTTCTTCTTATCTTTTGATCAACATCTGCTTTCAACTTCTGATCAGCTGCTCCACTTGTCTTCAACAACTGATCAGACATCACATTTTCGCATGAGAACTGTGCTATTCCCTCCGAAACGGCCAATTGAGCAAGACTCACTGCTATGCAGTGAGCTCCTCTGTTTTTGGCCAAATTCCTTCGGTTAGGCCTCCAAAAATGCGATTTACTATTTTCAGCTCTTGGTCTGCTACAGTCTCAGATCTGATTGAGTTACCATATCAGATCTGATACATCTCACTGCTGCCCAGCTTTTGATGACGTCACGACTGCTGAAATCTTCAATAAGCTTGAATGACGTCACGACTGCTGAAATCTTCAATAAGCTTGGATGACGTCACGACTGCTGAAATATTCAATAAGCTTGGATGGCGTCACGACTGCTGAATACTTCTCTTTCGCCTCTATTCAGACATTTCTTCTTCACAAGTTCAGATCTCTACAGTTCATAAGATTTCTACTGTTCATCAGCTTTCTACTGTTCATTTCCAGCTAACATATGCACACTTAGTAGAAACATTAGTAAAATAATAACAAGTTTTGTGTAACTCAAAACTAAGATCTGGATCTGTTTACACAGATCCATCAATATCTCCCTTTTTGATTTACACAAAACTTGGAATAACAAATGCATGAACTAACAAATTCTCTCCCTTTTTGTGCGAATCAAAAAGGAATCGAAAACTGGTTTTCCCGACAAAATTTAAATAAAGCTCTCCCTACACTTCCACAAAAGAAACAACGTGACAACAGGAATTTTACAGATTTTGGAAACCAAAATTGGGAAAAGCCGTATGCATGAATGATATGATTTTGAAATAGCTGATAGTGTGCTTCTACTTTAGCTTATATATGCATATGAAGGATTAATAATAGCTCTCCCTATCTTTTATAATATAAGCTCAAATCATTTTAATAACGAAGCACCAGCTGATATTTCGCAAAAACTATCAGAGCCCATAAATAATTTTTGTTTAAAAAAGAACATGTGCTATTGAACCATCAGTTAAAGTATTTAAAAACAGATAGCACATGCGTTTTTAAAAAAATGCTCGTTCAAAAACAACCCGCTCTGATACCACTTGTTAGGACCGAAGGATCAGATCTCAGATGCAATAAAATAAACAACATAACATAAGGGAGGGGCGAGATCTGATACTATGAAATAAGGAGCGAGCGCTGCTAATATAAATTAAAAATTTTGCGCTGCTATAAAGGAGCTACAATAGCTCACGGTTCTTGAACATTAAACAGAGCACCAGAGACAGATCTGGTATGAAATATAATCATGCGGAATACACTAGAACTAAATCCAAATTTTAAAACCAGGCACAAACAGATTTCTGTTAAAACAATGCAATGCGACTGCATGAAATCTGTTTGCTTTGTGTGTGCTAATGTGTAACTGATAAATGCGTATGCGGAATAAATACAGTAAATCATAAAGAGATTACGCTGCTGTTTGTTTATGGAAGTTCGGATATAAATATCCTACATCTCCCCTTCTTCCGCTCCGGGAAGGATCCACTAGAAGATTTGATCTACACATCGTGTACAGACCCCGATCCAACATCCAGCAGCTTCTAGAACTCCTAAGACTCTACACCAGCCCCTGGCCTGTGTCAATCACTTGTTTTACGTGAACGTACTGTAGCTCACTGCTGAATCAACTGTAGCTCACTGCTGAATCGGTCTCTTCGGTTCATAGCCGGATAACTGTTCTTTGTTCAACTTCTGATTCTGCTGACGTCAAGGTTGCTGATCCACCTGTTGTATCAACTGCTGATCCTGACTTCTTATTGCTCCAGCTGGTCCATCTTTCCCTTAGCTCTCCAGCTGGTCGATGTTATTTTCTTTTTATCTTTTGATCAACATCTGCTTTCAACTTCTGATCAGCTGCTCCTCTTGTCTTCAACAACTGATCAGACATCACATTTTTGCATGAGACCTGTGCTATTCCCTCCGAAACGGCCAATTGAGCAAGACTCACTGCACTGCAGTGAGCTCCTCTGTTTTTGGCCAAATTCCTTCGTTTAGGCCTCCGAAAATGTGATTTACTATTTTCAGCTCTTGGTCTGCTACAGTATCAGATCTGATTGAGTTACCGTATCAGATCTGATACATCTCACTGCTGCCCACCTTTTGATGACGTCACGGCTGCTGAAATATTCAATAAGCTTGGATGACGTCACGACTGCTGAAATCTTCAATAAGCTTAGATGACGTCACGACTGCTGAAATATTCAATAAGCTTGGATGACGTCACGACTGCTGAATACTTCTCTTTCGCCTCTATTCAGACATTTCTTCTTCACAACTGCTGAATCCTTCTACTGTTGAATCCATCTTCTCCAGCTTCTGTTTGCAACTCATCTACTGCTGAATGCATCTTATCTACTGCTGATCTTCTCTACTTTCAGATCTCTACAGTTCATAAGATTTCTACTATTCATCAGCTTTCTACTGTTCATTTCCAGCTAACATCTGCACACTTAGTAGAAACATTAGTAACATAATAACAAGTTTTGTGTAACTAAAAACTAAGATCTGGATCTATTTACACAGATCCATCAATCTCTCCCTTTTTGATTACACAAAACTTGGAATAACAAATACATGAACTAACAAATTCTCTCCCTTTTTGTGGGAATCAAAAAGGAATCGAAAACTGGTTTTACCGACAAAATTTAAATAAGCTCTCCCTACACTTCCACAGAAAAAACAACGTGACAGCAGGAATTTTACAGATTTTGGAAACCAAAATTGGGAAAATCCGTATGCATGAATGATATGATTTTGAAATAGCTGATAGTGTGCTTCTGTTTTAGCTTATATATGCAGATGAAGGATTAATAATAGCTCTCCCTATCTTTTATAATATAAGCTCAAATCATTTTAATAACGAAGCACCAGATGAAATTTCGCAAAAACTATCAGAGCACATAAATAAATTTTGTTTAAAAAAGAACATGTGCTACTGAACCATCAGTTAAAGCATTTAAAAACAGATAGCACATGCGTTTTTAAAAAAATGCCCGTTCAAGAATAGCCCTCTATGATACCACTTGTTAGGACCGAAGGATCAGATATTAGATGCAATAAAATAGACAACATAACATAAGGGAGGGGCGAGATCTGATCCTATGAAATAAGGAGCGAGCGTTGCTAATATAAATTAAAAATTTTGCGCTGCTATAAAGGAGCTACAATAGCTCATGGTTTTTGAACATTAAACAGAGCACCGGAGACAGATCTGGTATGAAATAAAATCATGTGGAATACACCAGAACTGAATCCTAATTTTAAAAAAACTGGCCAAACAGATTTCACACAAATAATAATGCGACGGCATATGTGAAATCTTATATGCTGAAACAAATTCGTGCGTGTGTTGTGCCAACTGATAACTAAACATTCTAAAGTCAAATGCGATGCATTTAGATTCCATTAAACATAAGTTAAAGCTACTGTGCGTGTGGAATCTGAAATGCGTGCGTGTTAAATGTAAAATGTGTATGCGGAAAGCTTAAAGAAATGGACCAGCTGTTTGTTTATGGAAGTTCGGACATCAATGTCCTACGTCTCCCCTTCTTCCGCCTCGGAAGGTTCCACTAGAAGATTTGATCTACACATCGTGTACAGACCCGATCCAATAGCCAGCAGCTACTAGAACTCCTAGACTCTACACCAGACCCTCGGCTGTGTCAATCACTTGTTTTAAGCCTCTATGAGAAAGGCTTAAAAACATAGAGTTTAACGTCTTCGTGCTTGGACGGGATCTGATTTTTGGGTTTGAGATTCATTCACTATACAATTTTGCTCAACTCTCAAGAATGTGAATGAATCTCTGTGTGTGAGATATACAGTGTAAGAACAACTCTCGTAATAATAATAATATCTCACACAACTGGGAAATGCTCCTAAAGAGCTGATGAAGACTCAGCAGTCGACACTGCAATAAGCTCCTCTCTAATGGTGGTCGACTGCTTCATCTTCCTGTTTTCTTCCCTCTGTAATTTCTCTATTTTTGTCTTTCACACCAGCATCATCGATTTCTTCAAATCTTCTCCCTTAAATAGCCTTTGTTCAAATTCAATCCGTTGGACACAAATTTTCTTCCCGTTGAAAGATTTTCTGTAAAGTACCGACAGGATTGTCCTTGTGTCCTTTCTTTTGCAGGCTTTTGTCTTATTCTGATTAATCTTTTGAACTTTGATCAGCTTGTGCTTGCGTCTCTTATGTTCACATCTTAATATGCTCAGCAGTTGACTTCTAAGTTCCAGTAAATCTTCATATCTGCTTCGCCTTTCTCTTCTTATCACGTCTTATTCAGCTTCTGATTTGATTCAGCTTTTGCTTCGATTCAGCTTCTGCTTGTATCTTTTCTTCATTGCTGATCGACATCTGATATGGCTTGTCTTTACTGCTGAACATACTTCTGTTCACTGCAGAATAACCGTAGCTCACTGCTGAACGTAATGTAGCTCACTGCTGAACGGACTGCAGCTGACTGCTGAATCTACTATAGCTCACTGCTGAACGTACTGTAGCTCACTGCTGAATATATTGTAGATCACGGCTGAATCGTTCTGTTCAGTTCATAGCCGGATAACTGCTCTTTGTTCAACCGCTGATTCTGCTGACGTCAAGGTTTCTGATCCACCTGTTGTATCAACTGCTGATCCTGACTTCTTATTGCTCCAGCTGGTCCATCTTTCCCTTAGCGCTCCAGCTGGTCGATGTTATTTTCTTCTTATCTTTTGATCAACATCTGCTTTCAACTTCTGATCATCTGCTCCTCTTGTCTTCAACAACTGATCAGACATCACATTTTCGCATGAGAACTGTGCTATTCCCTCTGAAACGGCCAATTGAGCAAGACTCACTGCTTTGCAGTGAGCTCCTCTGTTTTTGGCCAAATTCCTTCGTTTAGGCCTCCAAAAATGCGATTTACTATTTTCAGCTTCTGCTACAGTCTCAGATCTGATTGAGTTACCATATCAGATCTGATACATCTCACTGCTGTCCAGCTTTTGATGACGTCACGACTGCTGAAATCTTCAATAAGCTTGAATGACGTCACGACTGCTGAAATCTTCAATAAGCTTGGATGACGTCACGACTGCTGAAATATTCAATAAGCTTGGATGACGTCACGACTGCTGAATACTTCTCTTTCGCCTCTATTCAGACATTTCTTCTTCACAACTGCTGAATCCTTCTACTGCTGAATCCATCTTCTCCAGCTTCTGTTTGCAACTCATCTACTGCTGAATGCATCTTATCTACTGCTGATCTTCTCTACGTTCAGATCTCTACAGTTCATAAGATTTCTACTGTTCATCAGCTTTCTACTGTTCATTTCCAGCTAACATATGCACACTTAGTAGAAACATTAGTAAAATAATAACAAGTTTTGTGTAACTCAAAACTAAGATCTGGATCTGTTTACACAGATCCATCAATCTCTCACTTTTTGATTTACACAAAACTTGGAATAACGAATGCATGAACTAACAAATTCTATCCCTTTTTGTGGGAATCAAAAAGGAATCGAAAACTGGTTTTCCCGACAAATTTTTGTTGGCGCAGCGGCGGATCCCGTTTCCCGGGGCGCAGAGGAAGTTTGAAATTTTGCACCGGGAATCGGTCAATACATAACAAATATAATGCAATAAAACATACATAGGATGTTTTATAGAGTGTCACCTTGCTGGCTTCTAGGCGCCAGGCTCCAACCAAATTCGCAGGGAATCTGGCTCTTCACGATAGGCGGTAGATCCACCTAATTAGGTCAACGACCAGAAACAAGAATCATTCGTCATCCTGCACTAGAAGGCCTGACGAATTTGGCACGGATGGAAACTTTTCGAAAAGATGATCGGAACAAGTCCGATCACGACGGCGGCGGCACGGCGGCACGGCGCGGCGGCGCGTGGAGGAGCGGCGGTGGGCGTGAGGTAGAGGAGGGAGGGGGCGGCGACTTGGGGGATAGGGTTGTCACTTGTAATATCGAAACAATGATCGCGCTACCAGCCATCGCCTATTAAACCAGACTTTATACTGATTCAACTAGCAACTACCGATTACACAGTTATCAAATTCTGATATTACAGCTACACAATAAGAACATTCATAACATTCTGGAAATAAACTCGAATCCTCAGTAGTTTTAAACCATCATAAACTTTCTGGAAGACATCATAAACATCAAAACATCATTTTCGAACCCATCTTTCTTTCCTTTTCATGTCTAAATCATTTCAAACATGAACTTTAAACATATCTTAAACATACAGGCAAACAGATCCATAAAAACAACAATATATGCTTCAAATGGTGTAGCAAAGGATCAGCTTTTACTTGCCTTAAACAAAGCTTTACGACAACAGCTAATTCCTGCAGAAATCCTCCCTTTGAGAAACGCACGAACTCTTCTGGAAATATTTTTGAAGAACACTTTAAGACTTTTCTTTGCAAATGATGAAAATCTTACTTTGAAATCAGGTTTTTATATGAAAGGGATTAGTGGCAAGCTACTTGTGAAATCAAGCATGACACACTTCTAAAGTTTTGTAAAATTCCCTTCATATCATTTTAATTTGTAAAACACCAAACCTTTTCCAAAAGAAATCATTTCACCTCCTTAAAATATTTTTCGAGTGCATCACTCTTTGGAGTCGTCTGCTGGTACCAGCCGCAGCGCATCCTACTTGCTAACATCAATAAATCAGCAAATACATAACATTTAAAATTGCCAATTTGGCCCATGTGATCAATAAAATGCATAAATGTGGTCCTATGGATTTTGGGGCGTTACAACTCTACCCTCCTTATTAAAATTTCGTCCTCGAAATTTACGTACAAAATAAATATGGGTAAAGACTTAGCATATCAGCTTCTGTTTCCCACGTTGCTTCTCGCTCCGACTGGTTGGACCATTGTATCTTAACCATAGGAATGCTACGGTTTCTTAATCTTCTAATTTCTCGGAGGAGAATTCTTTCTGGTCGCTCGTCATAGCTTAAATCTGGGGCTAAATGAATTGGCTCATAACTCAGCACATGCGAAGGGTGGGGAATATATTTCCTAAAATCTGATACGTGAAAAACATTGTGCACTGCTGACATTTGTGGAGGCAGCGCTAGTCGATAGGCGAGCGTTCCTACCTTCTCTAAAATCTCGTATGGTCCAATATACCTTGGACTCAACTTTCCTTTCTTTCCAAAACGCATAACTCCTTTCATTGGAGCTATTCTCAAAAATACCCGATCACCTGTTTCAAATTTCAGCTCCCTTCTTCGATTATCTGCATAACTTTTCTGCCGACTTTGAGCAGCTTTCATTCTTTC
>KQ987346.1:16829-27919 GCA_001598015.1 Dorcoceras hygrometricum
TAGTTGTCACAGCTGAATATATCAAAAGCTGAATGTTATAACAGCTGAAATATGCCAACAACTGAATGTTGTAACAGCTGAAATCCTAGCTTCGTTACTCATGTAATCCATAGCCTGAATAGTTCCTAAATAGTCACAACTGAGTCAAAAGCAACTGTAGCCAACGTCAGAAAATACTCACTACTGAAGTAGATACCCAACTGCTGAATACTTTGTAACATCTGATTGTAACGACCGAAAGCTTCAACTTTTGAGATATCCAATAGCTGAATGCTAACCAACAGCTGAAATACTTTAACAACTGAAATAATTGCCCCGTTACTCATATATTCTGACATCTGAATAAATCATAACTGATATCAAAATAACTGTACTCAACATCTGAAATGATATCACATCTGAAATAATAACCCGATACCTAAGTGCTTCACCTCAACATCTGAATCAATCCCGAATATCAAGATCTGATAGCTAACAACTTAAAAAGTCAATCCGATTATCTGAATTCTTCTACTCAATAACTAACATCTGAATAACAGTACGATAGCTGAGTACTTGCATATGAATATGCGAAGCTGTTAATTGCAATGGCTGATTGTCCAGAAGTAATTTTGAATTCAACACTTATCTTAATTTTGTTATCACCAAAACTAATAAATTTTATCTAATATATGTAGTATTTTACGTATATGGTTATGTAATGTTTAAAGAAAAGGTAATATATAATTGACGGGATAAACCTTTTTAAGATGCATATTTTATAACGTACACGCATCATGAAAGTTTTACGAAATGTTAAAGGCATTAAAGAAAAGAAAAATATTTTTGGGGGATTGAAGTGGTTGTGGCAAGTAATGATGAGCGGAGTCGGAATGACGGGCCCAATGAACCTCTGTTAATGTTATAATGAGCTTATAGATCCATGTGTTCATGATAGGATCAATGGAATCGAAAATATAGTTAAAATAAGCTTAGGAGTTCAGAAGGGGGGGTGAATGAACTCCTTCGATTTTTATTTTTTAAAACTGTTTTTACAAGCCTCGCTTAACTCAGATCTGAGTGACCAGATCTGAGGCTCTCAGACCAAATCTATTTTCTCGGTTAAAAAATATTGTACGGAAAGAAATCGATTAAACAGTGAACATTTAATAATAAATACGATACAAGTAAGTAAAATATAGAGTCGAGAATTTGTTTTTTAAAGTTCGGATCTTAAATCCTACGTCTCCCCTTCTTCCTTTTCAGGAAGGTTACACTAGAAGATTTGATGTGTACAGCTTCTGTAGACACTCGATCACTTGAGCCTCGACCATAGTGAACTCCTAGCAACTCCAAATACAAGGCAGAACACATTGTTGTTTACAATCAAATGAATTTTTCGAACTGCTACAAGAAGCAAGTTCGTTACAGACTCTAATCTGATTTTACAAAGAACATGATACAATAGAGTTCTGTAAATCTTCTGGTTTCTTTACAATGAAATTTTTTTACAAATTTAAACCAGAAGATATCTCGAAGGTTTTTCTAATATGAACTGAACGAGAGAGTTCTTCGAGATGGTATATGCTGGTATGTCGAAAGACTGTGAAAATAAACTTTGAAGACTCAGCGACTGAGAGAATGATAGACGAGAGTGTGAGTTGTCCAGAACTTTTCCGTTTGAATTTATTAAGCTATATATACATCTCCATCCTCAACGGTCATAAATGAGCCAGTAGACACAAACCCTTGTTTGCATATCTTCATCGTATCAACGCATTAAATGCTCCATTAATGCTATTCAAAGGTCTGTCTAAAGTTGTCAGAGCTTATTTGACTTTAATACCCAAAATAGGTAAACATCAAATAGACCAACTCTGCGTCCTGCAAAGTATTCTCCAAATAGCTCTGAACTGAGTCTCTTTCATCCACTTGGTCTAACAGGCTTTATACTATTGAATCTCGATCGTTGATTCCTCTGGAATGTATAGCTGTTAAAAACTGAAGCTCAAATCTGTTTCGGCACTGAGACCTAAAATCTGCTCTCAAATATAAAAGCTTATCTCCCCCCTTTAATTTCAACACAATTGTATAACTGTCAGATCTGAGTTCTCTCCTTTACGAGTCTTCCTCCTTTTATTTAACAATATCTTCAGATCTGAAATCTCTCTTCTTTACACGTAACGAAAGATCTTATCTCTATTCATATCTGAAATACCCTGTTCTGATCTGAATCTCCATTTCTGAAATCTGATATATAATCTCTGAACTGAAACTGATATAACCTGATCTGAAAAACTCTATTTCCCGAAACTGAAATAACTGACCCGATAACTCAAATAATCAGAATATCCAAATCTGAAAAGCTCTGATCTGAAATACTCTGATCCGAAATCTTCAACCCAAATAATTGAGATCTAAAAACCGATGTTAAATATGCTCCGCTCTTCTCTGATCTGATATACACATCTTGATAGCATAATGCACAGATCTGAAATTCTTACTTCCCCCGAAAGCTCGATTACTTAAGATCCAGATCTTAGTCTTAGGTTCAGTTCTTAGTCTAGTTTTCGTTATCACCAAAACTTATAAATTTTATCTTAACAATTTCCCCCTTTCTAGTGATTACAAAACTTAGCAGCCTTTGTGAGGAATCAGATTTTAGATTAGTGATTAATCGAATTGATTTGGGATTAGTCACGTGGATTATGAGGGTTTTACGAGAGAAATCTGATTCCAATAGAATTCAGGCATTAGTTTTCAGCTGTAACACTAGTTGGTGAAGTCTGATCAGTCGTTGATGGCACGGGAGTAATACACCGTCGTTTAGTGAAAATCAGGTGTAGCGCATTTCAGACGTCAACGCAAGTCAACGGTACTGTAGTGAGTGAGTGACGCGTCGTCGTTTCGCTATTCAGTAGTAGCGCTTGAGGAGGTATCTGCTGGCACCAGGCGCGCAATCGCGAGATTTAACGAGAAAGTGACACGTTCTGGTCAACTTTTTGGTGTTGACTCCTGATATTGTAGCGCTATCAGCTGTTGTGTTTGTGAGGAATTGATTTAGTCGGGCGACCAGCTGTTGGTTTGAGTGACCAGTTGCTGATGGTAAGGTGACGTCGTTTTGATAATTTGAAACGCAGCGTTTTGAGTGTAACGCTTTTGTTCAGCTGCTGGCAGCAAGGGTGACGTGTTCTTTACGTCGTCGTCTGAATTGTTTAGCGTGACCAGCTGTTGGTTGTTTAGAAAGAAATCTGTCGTCAGCTGTTGTAGCGCCGCGGCATCGTTTTGATTATTTTGGTGTTGACTCCTGATATTGTAGCGCTATCAGCTGTTGTGTTTGTGAGGAATTGATTTAGTCGGGCGACCAGCTGTTGGTTTGAGTGACCAGTTTCTGATGGTAAGGTGACGTCGTTTGATAATTTGAAACGCAGCGTTTTGAGTGTAACGCTTTTGTTCAGCTGCTGGCAGCAAGGGTGACGTGTTCTTTACGTCGTCGTCTGAATTGTTTAGCGTGACCAGCTGTTGGTTGTTTAGAAAGAAATCTGTCGTCAGCTGTTGTAGCGTTGCGGCATCGTTTTGATTAGTTGATGCGGCGTCGTTTTGATGTTCCTTTGTGAATGCAACGTCTGATGGTTGCTGCTGGTTTTATTGAGAGGAAAAGCTGGTTTCTGTTGTAAGATTCCTACTGTAGCAACGTCTGATAGATTAAATCAGCAGCTGTTGTATGGATTTATATAGACTAGTGTTGATCGACACTTAGAATTATTTAGAGCCCGATATTTCTCATCTCCATCTTCAAACCCTCGTTTTAACTACTGTTCACCGAGCGTTTCTTCCCTAGATTTTTGTCCATTCCAGCCTTTGTTTTCGATGATTTTGGTGGAGCTGGATTCCTTGTGAGTTGCTCTGTCGATTGCTACTCATTAGAGGTTGTGGAACGACTTGTGGAAGTGAGCGTGAAGCTGCTGGTGTGCGAGGATTTCAGGAGAAATCTGATTGAGCGTTCTCTGATTGTTGTACGCTTCTGGGTAAGTGATTCCTTGCCAATTTAAGCCTCGTTTGAGGGTTGAGTAATACTCTGTAGGATTTGGTAGCTAAGTTTTGCTACTGGACCTTAGAACCTTAGCTGTTGAGTTCGAATTTAACTGAATTGTTAGATACCTAGTACAGATTTTCAGTTCCAGGGAGTCTCTGCCGTGTTTGCCGATCCAGGAGAGATCTGGTTGCCTAGGCCGTGAGTTGCAATGAATTGTGAGAACTCTGTTGAGGTATTTGAGGCTTGAAGGTACTATTGAGCAGATTTAACAGCTTTGAGAGATATGGCTGTGATTGATGTTATGAAATCTGCTGATGTGATTCTGTGATTTACGTGACTCAGTTTGTTTAATTGTTTGAGTTTTGCATTCTGTCCTCACGTATTGAATTATATGCATTGTGAATTGAATATTGATTGGCCTACATGCATACATCTTGAGCCTGATTGATAGATTGATTGATGACCTGATTGAGAGCCACGTTGTGATTGGTCGACAGATGTGTCGTGTCTGAAAAGTCCAACGCTATCATCGGAGTGGTGACTACTGGATTCGAGTGTCTACCATCGAGCTGTGATGGGCTGACGGTCTCTGAAGATCACGAACCGATGATTTCCCCGGTTGATACACCGTGCGGGTATAGAGGCTGATTATTATGATTTTCCAGTTGATACACTGGTCTAGCTATCCGATCCTTGATAGCCCTCATGCATTTCATAGCATTGATTATAGCATGTTGCATGATTAGCTGTTTTGATAGCTCTTCGTACTGAGGCTTGACCTCGTATTTCTTTTCCTGATTTTGTGTTGTTTGGGTTTGTGTTCTTGCAGGATCTTCAGTAACCAATCTGGACCGAGTGGAGTGCCAGCTGGTCGATCCCCGTTCCCTTGAGTCCCAGTTTATTTTACGATATTTATTAAACCGGGGGATGCCCCGTGTTTTATTGTATTGGGGATCTATATTTGATTTAAGACTTATTGTTACCTGCTTTGTATGAGTTTTAGTTAACTCGTATTTTGACTATGAATATTTTGAATGATGATTTTGAGTCAGGCCCAAATGATTTCGAAAAGTTTTTAAGCCCTATTTTATGCTTCCGCTATTATGTACTTAATTGTGCTATAATCGTGAGTGATTAGCACGGGGCCTGACAGCCTTCGACTTAAAAGTGACAAAAATAAATTGCTCCAAGTCTGCTATATATATATAATAAAAAATGGCTAAGTACAAGAAATGTGTACAAAGAACTGAAAAACTAAAAAACTGCTCAGCTTCCCTCCAGTATCGAAATCCTCTCGAACTAGTACGTCCTCCTCCTCTGTTAGATCCACCACCTCTTTCCCCTGGAGGTTCGCTCCTACTTCCACTGGGTCTGCTTTGATCGTCAGGAGGCTGCGCACCTCGGTTGCTGCTTACTTCCCCTCTTTTGTCATCACGGCCTCTATTTATGTAGGCAATGATTTCTGCAAGGTGAGCATGAAGGGTTGTGAGGCTCTCAGCTCACAATTAATGCTCTAATTTCAATCAGTGGGTTATTAACTTAAACTAAACAAGTTTAATAAATTTAATCTGGTTCATATATAAGATAGGTAAATTTTTTTTTCAACCAGCAGAAGCTTAATTCATTCAGCAGAAGCGAAAAGGGGTCAGCTTGTATCGTAAATATGATTCATTTATCAACATACTTCATAGTCCACGAAGATTACAAGGTGAGAACATTTCTCAGTATAATCAGCAGGCATGAATAATAGCAATAAAATGAGTAACAGTTTATCAACTGTAAAACAAATGCAATGTAATGAAATGATTCTAGTTCCTTTCTTCGATCTCAGAATTGATTCCATATCAGTTTGACGCCATCAAGATTCGTATCCGATCTTGACATGAATATTCATTTATCGAAACCATATCCGGCTTCGAAAATCAGGCCAACTCAGTCCTGGGCATTAGAATCAATTCAATTCTCTTTAATATGCAAACTCATGCAAATATAAAAGATCCACTACCTGTGATGGATAGACACATACACAACTCAAGTTCTAAATCAAGAACAGTAATCAAACATGTATGTGATTTCAGCGAAATACTCAAGAAATATCATTCCTGAGTAATCTAATCCTGACTCTTCTGTCATATTATACCTTCGTTCCTCTGTTTTCAAAATGCTTCAGTCAGTGTTCCTAAGCTCTGTTCTTCACTTCCTGAGAACTTCAAAGTATGTTATCTGTAGTCAAGATGTTCTCAGTATTTCGAATTCACTCTTATTTATAGACAACGATCTCTGTATTTCTGCAGCATTTCCAACGTGTTCAATTCGAGTTCCATGTGTCATGCTGAGTATTCAAACAGGATATACTCCCACCGCTTCGAAAGTGGATAACGGTAAACAGATTCCTCAACTGCTGTTGATCTTCCTCAGTTGCTGTTCGAATATCATTCTCTTGGTCTTCAGTAGAAGCAACAACCAACAGTAACAACCAGTCGCAAGAAGAATTCAGTCGCAACACTTCGAAATTCAAAACGATGTTGTTATAATTAATCTCAACGACGTCGTAACGTGTCCTCAGCTGGTATTACTTCGATTAAACGAAACCAGCAGCTGGTCGCTCTAATAATCCAACGACTGATTTCGCAACATTATTCCAAACGGCATCGTATCAAGATTTCCTGTTTTATAATCAAAACGGTGTCGCATTGTTCCCTCGACTGAGTAACCAGCAGATACAAAAATCCATCGACTGATCACTAATGCATACAAAACGACATCGTAGCGAGATTCCTGTTTATAAGTCAAAACGATGTCGCATTGCTCTCTCGGCTGGAACCATTCTCACCTCGACTGGTTTGCGTTTATTACCAAAACGACGGCGTCGCACCTACGTCATCATCAACCAGCCGATACATCAATAACCAGCAGGTACATAAACCAGCAGATGCGTAAGGAACTCTTGCTGTTGATTCCTCGTGCGTAACAGTAACCAACACGTGGCGCTTCCTCGTTGATCCTTGTATTCGCGCGTCTGCTTCCAGCTGCAACAAGAATAACGCTTCACGCTTCAACTGAATGTCAAAATTCAACCAGTCGCGAGCTACATTAACCTGCTGCTGATTTTATCAAATCGCTTCGCCTGGTTACTTCGTCTGGTTCTCACACTTAGCGCGATTTAACGATACACAGTTCCTTAATCACCCAACACTTCCAGAAGAAATCCGAGCTCATAATCAAACTTCATCAATTCTTAAATTTTGGAATGCTAAACTAATCCTCTTCTTAATGATTTCAGGCATTACAAGGGTATTGTAATTTTCCTGTGTCTCCACACGTAATTCAAGAAAATCATTTGTAATAGCATCTTTCTGGTCCTGTAGCTCTTTTAAAAATCAGCCAGTGATTCAGACAGAGCAGCCTTCTGATCATGCATCTCCTTACGGAAATATTGGTTTGAACAAGAACGGCCCTGTCTTGATTATCAGAAGCTGTAATAAACGCATTCTCAAGGTTTGAAATTGTGACGCCCAAACCCATGGGAATCAACGAATTGATGTAAATAAAAATCGAAAGAAATAGAAGGACTAAATTCGAAATGAAACAAGATGTATTTCCTTGCACAAAACTAAACTAAAGCTGATGGCGCCAAAAATAAACAGTCGAAGCAGACTTGAAATACAATGTCAGGCCTCGTGCTCTAAACAAAGTAAAATCATACAAACACATGCGGAAGCTATCAAAAAACAGGTAAAATTTTCGCTTTTGTCCTGACGGTTTAAAACAATATAATTTAAAATAATGCGATACTCAAAATAGATATCCCAGTTTAATAAAAACAATCAACGGTATAGCATAACAGCATCAACACAATGACATGTATCAAATTCCCACAACCCAATACAACAGCAAAGCGCAAGGCATCCCCTGGCTAGGAATACTAATACATATAAATACGCTATACACTACTGGGATACTCTAACCACCTCCTAGGGCACCACCAGCTGGGTTATAACCACGACCAGCTGTAAAACCTGGGTTCCCTAAAAACAACACAAACAAGGAAACAAACCAAGCCCCAGAGGGACATGGGGTCAAACCCCAGTACGGAGAGCAACAGATAAAGCTAAAAGAATGCATAAGATAAAATGCAGATGCCATGTATGAGAAACCGGGTAACAACGGAAGGCTCAACCAACAAGGGAGCTAAGGAACTCAAGCACAACTCCAAGAATCTGCAACAACAGTGGCCACGGGGTGTGTTCACAGTGTGGTAATGAGCCACTCGCCGTGATACAACACCCGAATACCAGATGCATCAAACAACTCAACCTGCCGTTGCCTCGCCCATGAACTGTGGTAGTTAACCACTCGGCGCATGGTGGCTAACGATCCCAGCAGGGAGATGAGAGTACGGTATTGCCGCTCGCCCTCACATACTGGTAAGAATCAACAACAGCAATACAAGATACGAACAATGGCTGAAATAACAATATGAATGCAATATGGGAAATGCATGTATGCATAACAGGGCAGCTAAACGATCAACAGAAAATCACGTATGCACACAGCAACATCCACATCAATGCACAACAGCCACCTAGCATTCAATCTCACGCCAATTCCCAGCAATATCAAGCTCAGATCCCTACCTTATACTTTTGTGCAACAATTACTACAAAACAGGCCCGAGAGATCTGGATAGCAACCTGCTAAAGTTTCCTCCTCGTGCTACAATGATGTTGACCCGCGTTGACATCTGCCTCGACTGGACAACCAGCAGACACACGCGACCAGATCTCACACTAACGCTACACCCAAAACGACGTCGCTCCTACTTATTCAAACGACACCGTATCCAACGTGATACAAATTCACGCTAAGGCAATTGCTGATTTTTACAAACGCTACCAGATCTCTCCAATACGACGGCGTTTCACTATGCAACCAGCTTTCACCAAAATCCAGCTTTCAAATTCAAAAACACGAAAACTCCCAGAATTGATCCAAATGCTATTTCAGACCCGAAAATACAAACCAAACATACAAACAGAGATCCAAACCACCAGAAATCTCTAAAAACCGATACATTCCAACAATTAATCTCTAATACAAATCCAGGTCTCACATACAAGGCTTCAGATTTCGATTACAAAAAAAATCAGATATGAGATATTACAACTAATGGAACTCTATATGAATTCTCTATTGTTGTAATGGATCTTAATACAGTGCTCAAAAGATCAAAAACAACAACAGCTATGACTATGCGGAATGCCGGCCATTGACAAACACACGCAGCCCCCAGATCTGGTTCAACGTGCACCACCCGCCTGCCCCTGAGCTGTCTCACCTGTATCGAGAAAACTAGTGAGCCTAGGGGCTCAACAAGTAAAATTGAGGATAACAAGGATCACATAAAATGTAGGCATAACTGAAATCTGAATATATAATATTTAAGTAAGACATCTGAATCTGAAATCTCGTTACTGATAGACAGATCGAAACATCGAATCTGAATTGCTTTACTGAGTAACATATGGTCTAGAGGCTCTTTGCTGGTCCTTGTGCATGAAGCATGTTATCTGAATTCAGTAACTCTCTGTGAAGGGATTACAGTAGTTCCAGAATCCTGTCCCTTCCTGTGAAGGGATTATGGTCATACCGTAATCCTGTCCCTTCCTGAGTGACCGGGTCCTCTATGCCATAAGTTCTTAAAACTGAAACTTTACTTCCTTTAACTTAAAATAGCTTTTATACTTTGCTCTTGATCGAAAGGATCGATCACTGAAATCAGGTCTATTCACCACTATGAAACTCATTTTTATTCTTTAAAACATTACTGAGTGTACAGCTGAACTAGGAGTTGATGATCACAAGGACCAGCTCTGAAGAGAAACGACTTGAGAGTGCAACCAGATTTGGGTTGAGGAAAACAGATCTCATGCGTATAGGAACAGCTTTGGTTATGTAAACAAATCTCAAACGTGAATAACAACTTTGGCTAGAGAAATATCTGGCGAATAGGTGAAACAGACCTGGTTCTATGTACACAGATTTCGCATAGAAAACAGATTTGGTTAAGAAAACAGATCCGACTTAGAAAAGAGTTATATAATGTTCGGGCAAGAATTTCAGATTTGGAAGGTCACTCCGCTATGAGAAACACATCAAACAGATTTTGCTAAGAAACACGAAATTACTGCATCAACTCGGACAGTTCCTAAACAAACTAACTTCTCTTATCCAATTGAAACAAAAATCCCGATCGAACCAGCGTCGCCTATCTGTTTAGATTCAATATCCAGAACTTCCGCAGTACTCGAGAACGACAAGAACTTCACTTGGCTGATCTTATTTGGAATCTGTACAACTCAGTATTTTGAAAAACATGGCTGCTTGTTAAAAAGTTAACTGGTGAGTTTCCTCAAAACTAAAGCATCAAAGCAGTGAATCCATAACTTAACATAACTCGAACTGGAACATACAACAGGCAAGCATACTCAAAAAACAACGAAGCAATATATGTTTTCCAAATGCAGCAAGAATTAGATTTACATGCCTGAATGAAGGTCACAACGCGCAGATGGCTTTGGCTGGAATTCTCCTCAAGCACGCTTCCGGGAACTTCTAACTTTTTGAGAAAACTAAACGTTTCTTACAATCCAAATAAGTCCAGTACTTTACTTAAACCATTTTATACATGGGAGCATGATTGAGTAGTATGTAAAAACACTTGAGTAGGCATGGTAGCCGTGCCAACTCTTGTCCTTTAAAAGATTTGCTAAAAACTCCCTCCAACTATTTTAATTTGAAATCTTGCTACCTTATTTAAACAAAACAGATCTCCCAACTGAAATCATTTTATTTGTAAAGGAAATTCAGATCTGGACCATTTCAGATTTGTGCTTGGGGGAAATCCTGCCGGAACCTTCTAGGCCATTGCTTCTAAGCTAGAAAACAAAGAAATCAGATTTGAACTGAAATCTTAGATGCTCGGAATCTCAAAACAGCCCTTAGAATAGAAAGGCTACACAATTTGTGGTCCTATGGATTTTGGGGCGCTACAACTCTACCCTCCTTATTGAAA
>KQ987347.1:5150-17187 GCA_001598015.1 Dorcoceras hygrometricum
TGGGGTTCTGAAAAATGGTTTTTCAGATCATAGTATTCAGTTTTGGAAACTGAGTCGATCCGTCCGATCTGATCGGCGATCGGAGTTATAATGAAGTCACGGTGATAGGGATGAACCGAATGTTCATCCGTTGGACCCGGGCCCGTTGGGCCGGTCCAAGTCTATCATAAGTCTACTTAATGTAGACTTAGGCTTCATAATCACAACTCATTCATTAACCCTAACCCTAGCTCTAAGTGGCCGCCCCCTCGCCTCTCTCAAACGCCGCCGCCTCGCTTCGTCGGAATTTGTTCCGACCAACTTGACGAGGAGAATCCGTCCGTGCTGATCTCGTCAGGCCTTCTAGTGCAGGCTGACGAAGGAGTCTCGCTTCCGGTCGTGGACCTGAAATGTAGACTTAGGCTTCATAATCACAACTCATTCATTAACCCTAACCCTAGCTCTAAGTGGCCGCCCCCTCGCCTCTCTCAAACGCCGCCGCCTCGCTTCGTCGGAATTTGTTCCGACCAACTTGACGAGGAGAATCCGTCCGTGCTGATCTCGTCAGGCCTTCTAGTGCAGGCTGACGAAGGAGTCTCGCTTCCGGTCGTGGACCTGATTGACGTAGTCTATCGCCGCCTACCGTGAACTGCCGGTTTCCTCGTGAAACTGGTCGGAGCCAGGCACGAGTTTCCAGAAAGGTAACCCCGAGAAACACCCTATGAATGGTCATAGCATGATTGAATTTGAATTGTATTGATCGTCTCCCGGCCCAATTTTTTTCTTCCGCTACCTCGCCGGGAGGCGTGATCTGGATCCGCCACGGTTCCCCAACAACACTATGGTGCATTCTAGGTCTTTATCCAACACAATTGTTAACATTATATCATAATGAAAATAAAGAATGACATAAAAGAAATGCGTATTTCATATATAAAGATCGTTATACACAAGAGTCAATAAAACCCACACGCCACAAGTTGGCTAGTTGGGCATATACTCTAACATTGTATAGGGCCGAATAGGTCCATGTGCAACAGCTCTAAGTTTCACGAAGAAGAGTTACAATCTTTGTTCTTAAAAGTAGACCCGACTTGCTTTTCGAGCTGACATGCTGAAACAAGTTTATCTTTTGTAAAATCAACTTTGAGTAGACAGGTGACCAAATCTACCTACACATACCGGCTATGTTTTTAAAATTTGTATAATTCATGTGTTTATACCATAACCATGCTTTAAAAGAATCAGCGATTAAACAAGTTTTTTCAGTAGCCAACTGATCTGACCAGTTCACTTCATAAGTATTTTCCGATCTATGTCATGTCAGAACAGTCATCCCAACTGGGTTCTGACTGTGCATGTGAGTTTGTGAAAATTAACCTCATAATCATTATCACACAGTTGACTAATGCTGATCAGATTATAGCAAAGATTTTCAACAATAAGCACATTATTTATAGTAATGTTACGATGTCAATCTTACCCTTTCCCATAGTTTCACCTGTTGAATTACCACCGAAGATGATTCTTGGTACTTTGGTGTATTGGATTTCTGACAGTAGCTTGGGATTACCGGTCATATGTCTGGAACATCCATTGTCCAAATACCTCACGTATTTCTTTAAGAGTTTACCCCTGGTCACCAACAATAAAAAATAAACTTTTGGTACCAAATTTACTTGGAGGTCCAGATTGGATTAACCCTTTAGGGACCCATAATTCAATTAACTTGACAGTTTTTCCCGTGTATGCATACACTAGGGCGCGTGCTGAAATATTACGTGATTTATTGAACATTTGTTTGTATTCTGACCATGCACATCACGTCTTTGCTGAACCGGTCTTTTATGATTTCTTACCTTCATTTAACCACGCCTTTGATGGTTCAGATCAGATGACTGTGAACCAACTTTCACTCTGTCCTTGTCCAGTCTTTTCTTTAGCCAGATAGGCTTAGTGTTCTCAGGTGGAGAGTAGCATATGCCATGCTTGCCCTTTTGATTTATCGTAGAAGCATTTTGGTCATCATACTTGACCGATTTGGTTGTGTCATGTATCACACTAGCTTTGACAAAATTCATTTTCTTGAAATTTCATATTCCAGGTCTGATTGAGTATGCGTTTCACCTGAGCCGCTAGCCTCCGATCTGAAGCCTAAGCCAGTTTTATCATCTAATGGCTTTTGGGTCTCATGCAGCTTGCTCAAGGAAACAGAAGACTTTGTCCAAGGGATCATAACTTGATTTAATTTTAAAATTTCAGATTTGATTTAGCAGACTTAGTTTTCAACAATCATTCTCAGTACTTAACTCAGCCTCAAGACTATCAAGCTTTCCAAGCTATGAGAAGCTCGGATCACCTGCACTATATTTTCGGCTCTTACTTTCAGCTTAAATTTTCTCAAATGATCGTGACAACTTCTTATACCCATGGACCATTTTGTTAAGTGTAGAAACGAGGACTAACGTGTAAATTAAACATTAGAAAAGTAGAACACCTCATCACTGTCATCAGCCATGAGACAGTGTTCTTCTTCTTGCTCACTCTCACTGGATGAGCTGCTTGAGGTACTTGTTTTCGAATATATGTCTGCCCATTTTCTGATTCTCTCTTCAGCAATGAGTACTTTGTGATCGTTCTTCTTTTTGAACGTCTTTCTACTGCCTCTATCTCGCCTCCTATCATATGACTTCTTATCATCTTTCTTTGGCTTCATGCATTTAGGGCCGAAATGTCCT
The DNA here is from genome assembly GCA_001598015.1 of Dorcoceras hygrometricum. NCBI lineage: Eukaryota > Viridiplantae > Streptophyta > Magnoliopsida > Lamiales > Gesneriaceae > Dorcoceras > Dorcoceras hygrometricum. Next base: position 7,868 of record KQ987347.1, read on the forward strand.
GATCTTCCACAGTTGAAACACTTAGAATCATTAGAGATTTGTTCGGATTTATGAAATTTATTATTTGAAAAAGAAGGAGAGGAAGTTTTTCTCACGAATTTCCCAAACTTATTTATGAAGAGGGACATTGCATCATTCCTCGGCCGCTCTGCTGTTTTATGAGGCTTGTCATCTATAGCAGCTAAGGCTTTCACAGGTTGAGAAGTTGAAGCTTCCTCTTTCGATCGGTTTTGTAGTTTGAACTCATAATCTTTATGGTCAGCAAAGAGATCATAGAGTTTGAGCTTGTTGAGATCCTTGGATTCCCGCATGGCCATCGTCTTTACATCCCATTCTTGGTGTAGCACTCGCATAACTTTCAGGGCCATCTCCCTGTTTGCATAAGTTTTCCCAAGATCAACTAGATCAATGATGATGCCACTGAATCTTTCATCGAATGCAGCCATGGTCTCCCCAGGCTTCATCTTGATAGTTTCGAATTTGTGCATGGCCACTGTAAGATTTGTTCTCCTTGGTTTGCTCGTTACCCCTCACAAATCTGAGTAAGCTTGTCCCATATCTCCTTGGCAGCTCGGCACATCTTGATCATGCTGAATATGTTCTTGTCTAGAATCTTGAATATGATACACAGGTCAAGATTTGACTTTTTTTTTGTCCTCGGTCGTCCATTCGCATCTTGGTTTTTCAAACATTCTTGGAGCACCATCGGATATGGCAACAACTGTGTTGTCCTTCCTGATCTTCATTGGTCCATCAGTGATGACGAACCAAATGTCATCGTCCTGGGCCAACATTTGTGCCTGCATATGAATTTTTCAATCATCATAATCATCTTTTGAGAACATTGGAATCCTATTGTATAATGCCATTATAAGTTGATGAGATTTTTAAGAATATTTTTGTTCAAATATTGAGGAAGCTCTGCTCTGATATCACTTGTTAGGATCGAAAAACACAGTACAGAGTTTATGGGGGTTGAATAAAATCTTTGAAATATTTTTGTGTTTTAAAATATTTTAAGATCAGTGGGTTATAGACTTATTCTATAACTCAATCAAATTTGTTCTCTTGAGAAATACAAGTTTTACGGAAAGAGTTCAATCGAAGTGTGAAAAAAAGAATGCTAAAGATTAAATCAGATCACGAGAAGAGATTTTTTTATGGAAATTCAAAGCAACACTTCTACGTCTCTCCTTCTTCCAATTAATGAAAGATCCCATTAGAAGTTTGATAAGAATACAGTGTATCCTAATCCGATCAGTCAGGACTCACCCAAGCTGAACTCCTAGTCTCCCAACTCACAATAGCTCGCCGGCTTTGTTTACAATTAATTTTCACCAAACCTAAGAATGTCATTCAACAAGATCTCTTGGGAGTACAGGCTCGCGCCAACAGGAGTCGCAACAGAAACAACATCACACAAAGAGGTGGTATGCAAATCATGCTCAACCACAAATGCATCAGCTATAAACGAATGTGATGCTCCAGTATCAAACAATACACATGCAGGAAAATTACAAGTACCTGCAATCACTCCTCCTGGCGTGCCTTCCGCTTGCTCCCTAGTCATGGCATTCAACTGGGCATGCTGAGGTCCTGAAAACTGGGGCTGGAAAGACTGTACAAATCGCGGAAGACCAGGATGCTGGAATGGCCTATAATGTGGCTCTCCCAACCTCTGCTGCACAGAAGGAAAAGAATGACCTCTAGACGATCCACAAGCATGACCCTGCGGTGGGGCTGCGGCATGCTGAGATCCCGCAAATGGACACACTCTCGCAATTTTCCATACTGCCCATAATTGTTGCAAGCACCCTGAACTCCTGAACACTGCGTCGAGAGGTGTCTGCCTCCACACTGGCCACGAAAGGTAGCCCTAGCACTGTTACTGCTACTCGAACAGCCCGAGCTAGAAGAACTAGAACCCTGCTTCTTCTTGAACTGATGACCACGAGGCCTAAACCTGTGACGTCCAGACTGTTGCGCTAACTGCTGGGGCTATTGCTGAGATGACTGGGGAAACTAGGGAGGTTGCGCCCTTGGAACATTGGGACGTGAACCTTGGGCTACTTGAGGCTGAACCCGAGACCTACAGTTCCTCAACGCTTTCTCGATGTTCATAGCCTTGTCCACCGCGTCCGCATAACTGGTAGCTGAACTCGCCAACACCAAGGAGTACAAATCCTCATTAAGCCCTTCTAAGAAACGGTTCCTCTTTGCCCTCTCCCGGCCAGACACATGAGGAACGAGGCAAGAAGAGAAGAAAACCTACGAGCATACTCACCCACGGACATGGTTCCCCAAACCAAATTGTCAAACTCACGCTCCCAAGCATTCACATAAGACTCCGGAACATACTCCTGACGGAACGCCGTACAGAAACTATCCCAAGTAATCCCGGCGCCAGTCTCCTCAAGAGTTCGGGAAGCACCTCTCCACCAGCGCTCTGCGTTCGCAAGAAGAGAAGAAAACCTACGAGCATACTCACCCACGGACATGGTTCCCCAAACCAAATTGTCAAACTCACGCTCCCAAGCATTCACATAAGACTCCGGAACATACTCCTGACGGAACGCCGTACAGAAACTATCCCAAGTAATCCCGGCGCCAGTCTCCTCAAGAGTTCGGGAAGCACCTCTCCACCAGCGCTCTGCGTTCTTCCGCAGTTGGAACGTCGCCAAACTCAATCTGCGCTCATCGTCGTAGCGCACTCTATCAAACAGTCCAGTAATATGCTGCAGCCAAGACTCAGCATCGGAACTACTCTCGTCCCCATCGAAAATCTGAGGATTCATATGCTGAAACCTCGCCATAATTAGCTCCATCTCATCCACGTGGGCTGCCAGCACCTCAAACTCATCATCAATCTGCCTAGTACGCCTACGACCAGGAATACTACGCTGGACCTCATCGTTCTGACCCTCGGACTCTTTCGAAATCTGCCCTCTACCTCTACCCCTACGTCTAGACGGCATCTACAAAGGCACTAAACAATAAGGCCACACAGCAACAAGCATATCACATACTCAAGCACATGCATCAAGCAACCAAGTGCCTAGACTCAAGTGTGATCAAAAGAAATTGAGCTTATCCCAGCTTAAGCTCTGATACCAAAAATGTCAGGCCTCGTCCACAACACAGAGTTAACCACATAATAAACAATAGCCGAAGCAATTAAAATAGTGGCTAAAATTTTTCGCTTTGGCCTGACTTAGAAAACATATTTAAAAATACATTGATATCCAAAATACTGGTTTTATAACAATCAAAAACCAACTACAACACTTACAACACGAACTAACATACAAGCATAGAGTGACTCCCAATCAACAAACTAAAGGATCCATGATGAGTCTCTCGCAATAGATACAATACATTATAACATGTAAATACTATATATAACTGGGACACTTTATCCACCTCCCGAGGCATTACCAGCTGGATCAACTCCACGTCAAGCGGAGAAACCATGATAACCTGAAACACACACAGGCAAACAAAACAACCAGTCCTAGAGGGACATGGGGTCAAACCCAGTACGGAGAGCAACTGAAAAACAGCTAATAGAAAGCAACAGATAATATTCAGATGCTATGCAAGAGAACAAGGCTACAACCGAATGCAGGAAGCCAAAGGATCTCAAAGAATAGCTCAACAAATGATACCCAATCAACTGGAAGATAGTGGCCATGGTGTGTGTGAGTATATGGGTGTTAGGACCGAAAATAGGAAATTAATGCAAGCAAGCGCTGCTACTGATAAATAAAAATTTTTGCGCTGCTTTAAAGGAGCTACAATAGCTCACGGTTCTTGAACATTAAACAGAGAGCATTGGAGACAGATCTGGTATGTAATAAAAACATGCGGAAAACACCAGAAATGAATCCTAATTTTAAAACTCGATGAAAACTGTTCGACTGTGCAAGTGTGTGATAACTGTGTATGCGTGCGTGCTAATAATTAATTGCGTATGCAGAACTGTAAATAAAAGAATAAATACACTGTTGTTTGTTTCTGGAAGTTCAGAGCTCAATCTTCTACATCTCCCCTTATTCCTTCTTCAGGAAGGTTCCATTAGAAGATGAGTCACCGAGCCTCACTCCAGGTGAACTCATATCCTTTACACCAGCCCTCGACTGTCACTCACTTGTTTTACGCCTATGTGAGAAAGGCTACAGACACATAGTTTAACGTCTTCGTGCTTGGACGGGATCTGATTTTGTTTGTGATTCACTCGCTAAGAAATTACGCACATCTCTCAAAATATGCGAGTGAATCTGTGTGTGTGAGATTTTACAGTGAACGCTCAACTCTCTAGAGAATAAATCTCACACACTAGGAAAATGCTTCTACAAAAGCTGATGAAGACTCAGCAGTCGACGCTCGTTATGCGCTCCTCTCTAATGGTGGTCGACTGCTTCATCTCTCTATTTTTCTTCCCTTTTTGTTGTTGTATCCTTTTCGTTTTTAATCTTTTCTGTGCATCAACAACAACTACTTCTTCAATGACGCTTCTCGTATATAAAGCCTCTGTTCAAATTCAATCCGTTGGACACAAGTTCTTCCCGTTGAAAGATGTTCTGTAAAGTACTGACAGGGAGTTGTCCTTGTGTCCTTTCTTTTGCAGGCTTTTATCGTCTTTTGATTTTCTTGCCACAGCTGAGTGTTCAACGTCTGGATGCATCTTCAATTGAAATACTCCAACAGTTGATTGCTTCTTCAAAAGAATGTGCTCAGAAGTTGACTTCCATATTCCAATTAGTCTTCACATAGAATTCGTCAACTGCTTCGCTTGCACATCTGATTCATGTTCGATGCAACTCCAGCTGGTTCAACTTGTCTTTGCACATCAGCTGTTGTATCTTCGTCTTTGCGCTATGTTTGATACAACTTTGTCGCAACAGCTGATCAACATGTGATTTGTTCTCCAGCTGGTCTTTCTTCATCTTAACACAACAGCTGGTCCATAGCGTTCCAGCTGATTCTTAGTGTTCCAGCTGGTTCAACTTATTTCTCCAGCTGGTCAATCTTCTCCTTAGCGCTCCAGCTGGTTCATCTTCTCCTTTGCGAATATCACAGCTGCTGGTCTAATTTGGCCTCCGCCTAATTACAAACAACTGACTAAACTTTGGACGTCTCCATTGCTAATCCAGCTGCCGTCTAAGTGATAAACCAAACCAGCTGTGATCTTTATCTTTTCTCCAGTTGATCCATCTTTGCGCACCAGCTGGTTCAGTTGCTCCAGCTGATCCATCTTCGCGCACATCTGAACCAACTTGCATATTTTCACACTTAGTAGAAACGTTAAAAACACAATAACATGTTTTTTATAATTCAAAACTCAGATCCGGATCTGTTATCCAGATCCATCAATGGGATATACCCACTCGTCTCAACACACAGTACCAGTTGCAAAACAAATCACTCAACCTGCTGTTGCCCAACTCATGAGGCCTGGGAGCTATCCACTCGGCTCATAGTGGCTATCAACAACCCAACATGGAGATGAGGGTGATGGTATTGCCGATCGGCCTCATTACAAGCATCCTGGTACACACAGATCAACACAACAAGGCAAGGCTAGCAAGATCTGAGCCCAATATGATAATGCGTGTATGCAAATGCAATAGCTTGCAACAATCAACACAGCAGAAGAAAGCAATAACAACACAGAAGCATACACAGCAACACACATAATATCCATGCTCATCCAGAAGCTGTAAAACAAGCTCACATCTGTACCTTAGTTCTGAGCTAAAATTACCACAATAGCGGTCCCGAGCAACCAGATCTGAAACCTGTTAACCATTAACACAACACAGGCTCAGGGACGCAAGGTACAGAAACACTAATCTAGGAGCTACGAGCTCAAACAGCTTTGTTCTACCTTCCTAACACGAAAGCTGGCTCTAAAAAAGCACAAGGTAGGAACTAACACTTACCCAACGAGCTACCTGAACGACAAAGCAAATATGATCAAATGCTAACAGACTACACAAGGAAGCTACTTTCGCGATCTTCTTCGAGCTAACCCAAAGCCTCCAAAAGAGGTACAGAACGAAGCGCCTTAGCAAGAGGAGTCCAACGCTACCACTCTTGCTTCCATCGGAGCTGTCTACCGTCGACAATCGAAGAGGATATGGTTCGATGAACAGTAGATAGGGTATCGCGACAGAGTTTGCTCACGGAAAAATAATTCTAAGTGTCGGGAAAGATAATGGCGAGACCAGCCAAAGTCCACTATAAATACAACTTAAGTCTCCCAAATCTGATGAACAGTAACCACCGACAACATAGGCTCAAAGATGTTTCCCACTCAGATATGAGTATCACTCCAGATCTGAACCTTACACTAAAACAGATCTGAACTTCCTTCAAAACGACGTTGCACCGAAGTACACTATTCCACTGGTACACGTCACCCGCTAGTAAAAAATCTGCTATCGCAAAACGGTGTCGCACCGTGATCCAGATCTGAATGACCAAGCACTAACCAGCGCTCACTAATACCCGAAACGGAGTCACACTGCCTTCCGGTCTAGATAACCCGAAACCGGTCTATGTTACACTACAAACCAAGCCGGTCCACGTAGTACTAACAACGTGCGCATCTCAAATCTGAATTCTACCAAACGACAACGTTTCACTACCCGCGCAGGACATTCACTAGCGAACCTCGAATACTTTGCAACAACCAGATTTCACCACCAAATCTGAATACGATCATCCAGTGCTGACCAACACTCAAATCTGATCATTTCCCATGGAAATTCTCCAAAAGTACAGAGCTGTTCGAAGACTTATACTGACCCGATTGCTTCACCAAGCGTACCAGTTCAAAGCTAGCCCATCCTATATCTGTTCAAGCCAAATCTGGTCTATGCTAAACCCGATTAATTAACTCAATTAATCCAATAATCTTTTGGGTCTCACAACAATGACGAGGTATTCAACTTTTCCAATACTGAATTTACACATGACAACCTTTTCATGACACTAACCGATATGGTCTATGAGTACAAGAAGCTTTCTGAAACGACTTGACTCACTAAAATATTTTTCTTTAAAGAAAAGGCATAAATTTTTATCACTATTCACGTGAACAATACTATTCACGTGAACAATACTATTCACATGAATAGTACCCTCGATAATTTCTAACAATCTTCGCAAAATTTAACTTGATACAACTAAAAAAAATATCAAATAATGTCATACCGCAATAAAGTGTATATCCAAACAAAATTTCGAACGAATTAAATATAAAATTTCAAACTCTGACCGCATAAGAATTTATTTCAAAAAAACTCATAAGGAAATCGTATCCTCAAAATTTATGTAATATCTCATAAAAATCTTTTGCGTAAACATAGAAGGTCTCGGGAGTGCGCCGCCATGTCCGAGCTCCTCAAACATCGCCACCTCGAACCTCGTCATCATTCTCACCTGCACACAATTAGATCTAGTGAGCGTAGAGGCTCAGCAAGCTCAAACCTGAATAACAAGTACTACTAAATATACATCCACATGTATTAAAATAGCAATACTAAAAATACATTTAAACCTCAACATCAGAACATTAAAAGAACTTTAAACTGTAAACTTTAAACTTTAAACTTTAAACATCACCGTAAAAAAAAAGCTTTAAGTAAACTCCAGCCTCATATCCTCAAATCATACGTCATGGCAGGTAAATAATGTAAATCCTCAATAATAACATTTTAGGTAAAGTTTGCTCATTGATGCGACCCCTCTGTTCACTTGATCAAGCTATAAATCATAGTATTAGGCTGGACTAGCTCTACGGACCTCTTGCGCAGTAGTCACTATCCCCCTCTAATATGGCTCTACGGACCTCATGCGTCGTAATCACCATATTCCTCTACGTCTTGGTCACAAACAATTCGCATTCCTCAAAATAATTTTCTTTCATTTTCATTCAAACATAAACGTCATATAACATGCCATTAAAATCATAAAACTCATCATTTCATTTTCAAAAGATTTCTGCTCATCATGTTTTCAATGTGTTATAAAATATAAGGAATTTTAACCGAGATCAGTTGTAATCGTTCTAGGCTTCTCAACGGGATACTCGGATACCGTATGGTCTCAACGAGTCACCGGACAAGCCCAAAACTCATCACAACCAACCCAAGCCTAGAGAATATAATTTTACACATCGTAAACATGTTTACAAGCCATAATAATGCTGCTTGGATGCCTTTGGGGTGCTGCGACGGCCTCTAAACTTTTGACACTATGGCTGCTTACCATCGACTCCCGAACATACCCCTTCGACCCTTACAAAAAAATCATCATAGTACAGCCTGTAATCCCACCTCCAGACCTTCCCAACACACAATAGAGACCTATCAACACGCCCAAAACTTACTGGAATACACTTCATTGGAACTGCACGACTCAACCACTCAATCGTTCCTCACTTCCCTCTCGGCCCCTCTCATCCGTGCGTTTGTATTGGCTCGATAGGCTGCTACCCGCCCTATATTCTAATTAAACCTGACTCAACACCTCCAGGACTCTCCTGCCTTGTCCCATAGCCAACCTATTCCCCGTTTGAGCCTCGATTGGCCAGCATGAAAGCAAGGCTCTCAAACTGCCTGAATGCTACCCAACACCTCCACGCTGCACTCTCCTGCTGTTATCTCCTTGACCAGCGCCTAAACCCCCAATGGTCTCAACCTTATTGCCCTCTTATATGCATGCTCAACCTCCCCCAAGAACCCGTGGTCCCCCCATACACAGACAGGAGCATGGCTGGGTTTGAAGATGACAATGCGGGTGCTTCATGCATCCTGTCCAGTACTCACATGCCCCGACCTTGACATGACGTAGCAGTACCCCTTTGACAACCCAAAACAGCATGTCCAAATCAAAAGAAACAGGAACACATGTATTGCCATACGTCAGGGCATATGGAAACCAAAAAACTTCAACTTACTATTTTAACAATAGAATTCTATTTCTCAAGCAATAAATTACTAAAGCACACGTATATGATCAGATTGTGGCAGAATAAAGGTTTAAAAATTGCCTTTGATGGAAAAAATTTGCGATTAATCGTTATCGGAAGCGTCGGAATGGATCGGGAGACAAAATTTCCTTCAAGATTTCCCTTTAAACCCACGGCTGCCCTAGCTCTATTTTTGGAGGATTTTGTCGGCTGTTAAGTGAGGAATAGGGTAGGAAGAAAGCTTATAGTGCTAATTATTAGGTTAAGTGTAGCTAATTTACCCAAAAATTATTCATTCAAATTATATTTGAAAATGAACCAAATTTTGGTATTATGAAAAAAA
>KQ987347.1:18931-36712 GCA_001598015.1 Dorcoceras hygrometricum
TTTTCCTCTAAAATCTTTAAAATAAATTTTGGAATATTTTTAAAGTCACCTCTATCGTCTCCGGTCACCCCTCCGTAGCCCGACACCGGATAATCACCTGAAATCGAAATCCTCTAGAAACACGTTTAAAATCTCAAAATATATATATATATATATATCTTTTCCTCTAAAATCTTTAAAATAAATTTTGGAATATTTTTAAAGTCACCTCTATCGTCTCCGATCACCCCTCCGTAGCCCGACACCGGATAATCACCTGAAATCGAAATCCTCTAGAAACACGTTTAAAATCTCAAAATAAAATCATCATTAATATTTTAAGTCTCAATTAAAATTTTAAATCATTTTAAAACTTTTATCTCATGCATGTGGTTTATGGTGAGCGGATCTCGGACGCTACACTTTCTCAGTCATTTGAGGAAGTCAAGGCTGAAAAGGATAGCCGTGCCACAAAAGCCGAGCTTGTAAGTTTAGACAAAATGCAAACCGCTCTAAGTAAGCTTTCGACTGAAAATGATGAACTGAGAAGCAGGTCGCAGGAGATGATAGATGAGAATCAGCGCTTAGATAATATTATAAGCTCTTGGACCAAATCATCTGCATCGTTACAAAAACTACAAAAACTTGGCTATGGTAGTGACGAAAGCAGTACTACAGAGCCTACTACTCACCCAAATCTGGATAGGAGAAAGTTTCAGACAATGAACTTTGTAAAATCCAGTATGGGACAGCCTGAAGAGGCAAAACCTGATGAGTCCATAATAGCAGTTAAAACTCAAATCTGGCGAGGCAGATACTGCGGGCTAGGGTATACTGCTCCTGAAAAGACAAAAGAGAGTTGTCTTAAGAAACATGTAGAACATATGAGGGGTCAACCCAAATCTGGTGGAATAAAGCCATGCCAATTCTCAAAAGCTTTTATGAAGGACAGACAGTATAGGCCTAAGCATCATAAGCCAAGATATCAAGACAAACCTACAACTTATCTGACAAACTTAAGATCACAAAGCACTCACAAATCACACATGTAGCTTGATGCATGCACTGGTAAATATGTTAAGATTATCCAAGTGTGGGTTCCGAAAGGTCTAATCAAACCTGTACCCAAGTAAACCAAAAGCGTACCAAACTTTGTATAGATTGTGCTTGTAGGTACAACAGATTACAGGGCTGAAGAATTCAACCTGTACCTGGACAATGGCTGTGCAAGGCACATGACTGGTAACCCGAATCTGTTATCAGACCTGAAGACGTGCAGTGGACCTAAGATCACATTCGGTGATAATTCAAGTGGTAACACTGTGGTTAAGGGTATATTTACCCATGGTAACTTTACTACCAATAACGTTCTTCTTGTTGAGAACTTGTGTTACAATTTGATTAGTATCAGTTGTGTGACAGTAATTATTCCGTTAAATTTCAAAAGCACACATGCACAGTTCAGAATCCGAAAGGTCTGATCGTGATGGCAGGTTACAGATCGGGGAGTACCTACAAAATAGACTGGTCAGATCAGCCGCATTCTGAACAAACCTGCCTGATAGCTGACTCTTCTAAGAGCTGGCTATGGCATCAGCAGATGAACCATCTAAACTTTAAAACTATTGCTAATCTGAGTTCGCATGAGTTGGTTAATGGCTTGCCTAAAATAAAATATTCTAAAGACAAGATTTACTCTGGGTGTCTGCTGGAAAAACATGTTAAATCAACTTTCAAAAATAGAGGCAGTAACAAAACCTCTCGAAAGATGGAAATTTTACATATGGATCTTTTCGATCCCATACGCGTGACCAGGTTAGGGGGAATGAAATACACCCTGGTCGTTGTTAATGATTTCTCAAAATTTACATGGGTGCTGTTTTTAAAATCAAAAGATCAAACTATCGACCAACTGATAAAGCTTTTAAACTGTATACAAAATGACAAATCTTGCAGTGTTAATCGGATAAGAAGCAGAGGAACTGAGTTTTTAAATTATAACCTATCCTCTTATCTGGATGACATTGGAATTAAGCATGAGTTTCAGCTAGAACGCCTCAACGGTTAGCTGAGTGCAGAAACCGTACTTTTAAAAAGCTGTTACAACCGTGATTGTTGATTCAGGAAAATATCTAAGAAATTTTGGGCTGAAGAAGTTAACACGTCTTGCTATATTCAGAACAGATCGATGATTAATAAGCATCATGGTGTAACCCCATATGAGATCTGGAATTTCAAGAAACCTGATATCTTGTATTTCAGGGTGTTTGGATGCATATGCTTCATCCACAAAAATGGTAAAACCTATCTAAAAGCGTTTGATGTTAAATCTGATGCATGTATCTTTATGGGATATTCAGCAGTGAGCAGAGCCTACAGAGTCTTCAACAACAAAACGCTGACTGTGGAGGAATCATCTCATGTAGTTTTTGATGATACCAGCTTCCGATCAACTTCAGCTGCTAAACTGAACGACTTGTGCACTCGTCTGGACTCAACCAATCTGGATGAATCAAGTGGCGAAGAGGAACATAACAAATTTCAAGCTGAAGATCAGCATGCATTGGACACACCAATCACCAACGCTGATATTCAGAATGTTGCCCAAGCTGTTGTCCCAGGTAACATTGAATTCATTGATTTGACTAACAGTGACACAGCATGACCAGCAAGAAATAGGTGTGCCAGCTATGAGTGACGGTTCACACAACTATGAAGCGGATCATGTGCAATATGAACCAGATCGAGCAGAAGCTGATGGAGAATATGCCCCAACTGATGATCCAAATAGTGCAGGCATTGTAGCCCAAGCCAAACCTGTTCAGAATGCATACTTCAGCACCCAGCACGAAGCATCAACCTCATACAGACCTGGTTTCCGATGGAATAGAATCATCCACCCGAGTTGATCATCGGTAACCCTTCTGCACCCCTTAGGGCACAAGGCCAGATGATAGACGAGTATTTTAACTCTGGATTCATATCGCATATAGAGCCTAAGAAGATAGATGAGTCCTTATTTGACCCAAGCTGGATAGAATCTATGCAGGAAGAACTTAGACAATTTGAACGTAGTAAAGTATGACACATAGTTTCTAGACCTACAAATTATAACATAATAGAAACTAATGATGGGGATCCGGATCCGCCCCCCGGCCAGGCAGCGGAAGAACAATAAACAGAAAACCGGGAGGCGATCAATACGAAAACAAATTAAAATTCTACGACATTCATAGGATGTTTAAGCATGTTACCTCGCTGGCACTTGTGCCTGGCTCCAACCGGTGTTTCAAGAACCCGGCTCTTCTCGGTAGATTGCGGTAGTTACGCCAATCCGGTCCACGACCAGATCCGAGACTCCTTCGTCAGGCTGCACTAGAAGCCCTGACGAGATCAGCACGAACGGATTCTCCACGTCGAGTTGGCCGGAAACCAATTTTTCCGGCGAAGACGCCTTATCCTCATTTTGACGGCCCAATCGACTAGGAACATGTTCAGAACACACAGCGACTATTAGATGTGTTTCATGATAGCCGTCATACCCACTATCACATCTAACATACGCTTTAGTGTATTCTAGGTCTTTACTCAACACAATTGTAAATCATTACACACATAATGAAAGTAAAGAATGCCATATAAGAAAATGCGAATATCATATATAAAGATCGTTTGTACAAGAGTCTATAAAACCCACACGCCACAAGTTGGCTAGTTGGGCATCTACTCTAACAACTAAATGGGTCTTTAGGAACAAAATAGATGAAAATGGCAACGTAGTCTGAAATAAGGCTAGATTAGTAGCTCAACGCTACAGACAGGAAGAAGGAATAGACTTTGATGAATCCTTTGCACCAGTAGCAAGATTAGAGGCCATTCACATATTTCATGCATATGCTGCATTTAAAATTTTAAAGTCTATCAAATGGATGTTAAAAGTGCTTTCTTAAACAGCATCCTAAATGAGGAAGTGTATGTAGCACAGCCTCCTGGCTTCGTAGATTATATCAGATCAGATTATGTATATAAGCTGGATAAAGCTTTGTATGGTCTGAAACAAGCTCCGAGAGCTTGGTATGATACTTTGTCCAAGTTTTTTATTGATCATGATTTTATCATTGGTTTTGTAGATAAGATCTTGATTAAATTCGTTAAGAATATTATGTCTTATTAGTCCAAATTTATGTTGATGATATTATATTTGGCTCAACTAATCCTAAGCTGTGTGATAAATTTTCCAAGCTAATGCAGGATAAGTTCGAGATGAGCATTATGGAGGAGCTGAAATTTTTTCTCGGATTACAAGTGAAGCAGCTTGAAGATGGAATCTTCATCAATCAATACAGTACACAAAGGAACTTCTGAAGAAGTTCGGGATGAAAAAATGTTCAGCTACTCCAATGAGTGCTTCAATCAAGTTGGATAAGGATGAAGTTGGTACTGTCGTAGAGGTAACTATGTATCGTGGGTTGATTGGATCGCTTTTGTATCTAACTGCAAGCAGACCATACATTATGTTCGCAGTCTGTATGTGTGCTCGGTTCCAAGATGATCCGAACCATTCCCACTACATAGCTGTTAAATACATTTTAAAATACCTTAAGGACACTCAAAACGTGGGTCTTTGGTATCCCAAAGACTCAAGTTCCAATTTAATTGGTTACAGTGATGCAAATTACGCAGGTTGTAAGATAGATTGGTGTAGCACGAGTGAAACTTGCCAGTTCTTGGGTGACATACTGATATCATGGTTTAGCAAGAATTAGACATCAATCGCGACATCCATAACTGAAGTAGAGTACTTAGCAGCTGGGAGCTGTTGTGCTCAGATTTTATGGATTCAACAACAGCTAAGGCACTACGGCGTTGATGCCGTTGAATCACCCATCTTATGTGATGGATCTGTGTAAACAGATCCAGATTGAGTTTTGAATTACACAAAACTTATTATTATGTTTCTAACAACTCTACGTAGTGTACATATATAACAAGGAAGAAATCTGATGATAACAGAAGGTTGATGAAGAAGAGAAGCATTCAGCCGCAAGCTACAGTGATTCAGCCGCAAGCTACAGTGATCCAGATGCAAGCTACAATGATCAAGATGCAAGCTACAGTGATCAAGATGCAAGCTACAGTGATCCAGATGCATAATATTGTTTACATTATTTATTAGTTCCGCATAAGCCTTTATCTTAGCACGCATACATTTCAGATTGCACACTTGCACAGTCAAACAGATTTATGTTGAACAGAAATCTGTTTGCATTAGTTTTAAAATTAGGATTCTGTTCTGGTGTTTTCCGCATGATTTTATTTCATACCAGATCTGTCTCCGGTGCTCGATTTATGTTCAAGAACCCGAGGTATTGCACCTCTTTTAGCAGCGCAAAATTTTATTTTACAGTAGCAGCGCTCGCTTTACATTTATCGCATTAATTTCCTATTTTTCGGTCCTAACAAGTGGTATCAGAGCATGTTGTTCTTGAACGAGCACTTATTTTAAAACGCATGTGCTATGTTTTTAAAATGTTTTAAATGTTTTTGAGAAGCTTATATTATGAAGGTCAGGTGATATTTTTTCGGTTTTCTCTTGATGAACTGACACGGAATGCGCGAGTTCCGTGCGGATGCCAAGATCCTATTTCGGTTGGGCTATGAGCTCACCTGGAGCGAGGCTCGGTGACTCATTTTAGCACATGGGACGAAATAGGAATAATGAAAATCTGAGTTTTAGTGTCACATTTTTTTTCTGGTTCTTCATATGTGAGTGACTCAGTAGTACATGTTCTTATTTGAAACATATTAAAGTGCTCTGAAAATTTTTCAAACTTTCTGTTATGCGGTAATTTCTGCTGGTGCTAGATATGTCTTAGTATTGTTCTGTATGCAATGTTCAGGGGGAAAAAAGTAAATTCAAATAGATAATAACGAAATTCCACTGAATTTCTCCGAGCTGGTCAGCTCGGCGCTGATCTGATCCAGCTTAGGGACATATACAGTGCAATATTATCACGGCATTTGAATTAATGTTTTTGTGATGGTACAATAAAATCTAACGGATGAAATTATTTTGTCGTTTTAAATTCCTATTAAATCGGACGGTTATCCTCAAAATAATTTCAAAAGTTTTTCAAATCTTATGATGACACGTGTCCACTACATTTTCTCTCTCATCCTTCGTAAATGTTAAACCCTTCATCTCCCCTCTCCCCTCAGTATGCTATTCACAAAATTTCTAGCATTCTAGCAGTTGATACACAGTCTATCTCAAATCTATATTTACTCTCAAATCTACTAACTTTAAAAATTTTCAGATGGCTTCTTTCATTGTCAAAGCATGGAAGATTCCGGAATGGTCAGTATGTTCAGAAGCATGGAGAAATCAGGGCTTTGAGGGTTCGGTGTTTGAGGAGGCGCTGAATCAGTTTTTTGCTAATGCTTCGGTCATTGCAGGGATGATAGTTAGCACGGTGGTGAATAAGAAAATTGTGATAACTCCGGCAGTGTTCACTGAGACGTTCCATCTACCCACAGAGGGGTTGGTCAGTTTTTCTGGACTTCCGACCAAAGCATTGGTGGACATGAAGATGTTGTTCTCTTCCATCGAGGTTCCCTTCAAGCCCTCAAACAAAAGAAGGATATGAAGATGGAGTACAGGCTACTACATGATACTGTGACAACAGAACGTTTCGACATGATGGTGGAGAACGGCGCCAGACTGAAAGTTAACTGGGCGCATGTGCTGTTCAAAACCCTAGTTGCCATGGTTTCATCGCCTGGCAAGCATGATCAAGGGTATGTCGTGCAGCTTAGTATTCTACTGGAAAATCTGGTTAAAGCGGACCTTGGGGAGTCTGTGGCTCTGCATCCCCTGAAAGTGTTGAACAACAAGTATGCTCTCACTTATCTGAAGAAGAAGCAAGCTGCTCCCCTATCTGGTGAGGTGAGAAAAATTTCTGGGGATAAGGCAGAAGGAGCTGCAGAGCCAAAGAAAGAGAAGTTGATGAAGAAGAATATAGCGGCAGGGAGCTCTGCTGCTCAGTCTCATTCTGAGACCAGCTCAAACGCTGATGAGCGCCCTCTGGCGAATTTGGTGGCAGCCAGACCAGCTGGGCAAGCTCAAAGCGCAAAGCTTTAGCGCCATCTACTACAGCCTTGTTGATACAACCGGAGACCAAAAAGAAGCAAAGGACCAAGAGGCCTAAGCTGGTGAAGCCTATTCCAGCTGAGGTGGAGAAGGTTGCTTCCAAATATCTTCCTCTGCAAGTCCAGACAACCAGTAAACCAGCGGGACAACAATCAACTGTTTATGGAAGTGGAATGGTATTTTCCCCAGTGGAGATAAGAGGGATTAATTGGGCAACATACTTCCTACCGAAGATTGACTCCGCTGCTAAGGCAAAAAAATACTGGAAGTTTTTTCCCAGCCGAACCCAGTAGAAGAGCACTGCTTATTGTCATTCAATCTGCTTGGAAATCCATGTCCTCCAGATGTCTTCATTTGATGAATAGGCACTCTTTCGGACTGAGTTGAGTCTCAACTTAATCACTTTGATGACGCTTATTAGCAACAAAGCCAAATTAGATGATGAATTTCTGCTGTGGGCTGAGACAGAGAGGGTTATGAGTTGATGAGCGACGGTTTTTGGTTCAGTTTAGGTTATATGAGAAGCAGTTGCAGGAAGCGATAGACAAGCACCGATTATAATTTTACAAAGCTGCATCGTCTGCTAATTAGGAGCATATGTGCATTAGGTTCTTAGAACACGAGCTCAATCAGATCAAGAAGCAGCACGGGTTTCAGCGATCTCAAGCTGGTCTACCAATTTTGGTTCCAAAATCCTCAGCCGCAGGTATTACTCTACAGATGATATTCCAGAAATCACCTGGGCTGAAAGGCACAATGTTAAGCTAGGAACCACTTATATAGATAAGGAGGCAGAGCAAGCGTTGATGGAGAAACCGGCTGCAGGAGCTTATTACAGTTGAACAGTCGTAGTCCAATATTTTTTTTATGGAAGCAGGATCATATTTTGCCCAAGCTGGTCCACAACCTATTTTTACAAGTACCCCGGCAGATTTTGACATTGTATCTGAATTTACATCGATGAAGAGAGCGTTGCATCTCTAGATCTTCAATTACACAGATGTGGGATGATCAGACATATTTAAAATACGACTCTAATTTGTTCAGGAAAGCTGTCTACAGAAAGATGGATCAAGTGGTGTCCAGCGTCAACTCCTCTCAGTCGGCGTTGGAACCCAACTTGTCCGTAAGATTGATGAAATACATCAGCATTTTGCCAATGAGAGGACCTTGGTCAGGTTGCAACTTGTTGATATGGTACATTGTCCTAAGAAGCTCAGTGATGCCAAAAAGGGGGAAAGCAGTAAAAAGAGACGGCTGCTGTGAGGATACCTTTGAGGCTTAGATCTATGTTTCTTGTATAAAGCTGCCTGTTTTTTGTAAATCGCTTACAAGTTTAATAAAATCTCTTTTTATTCACAATTTTTGTCATCACCAAATTTAAGGTTTGGCAAAGACTAAAAGAGATTAATCAATCAACTCAGAAAATAATCTACCAGATCAGGATGGATCTTACTGCGTTGATTATTCAGACCAGATCGAAGCTAAGCTGGTTACGGACAAACCAGCTCAGAGACTCTAGAACTAAGCTAAGCTGGTTAAGGACAAACCAGCTCAGGGATTTAGCTAAGCTTGTTAAGGACAAACCAGCTCAGGGAATTTAGCTAAACTGGTTAACGACAAACCAGCTTGGAAGAAAAAAATCAGATCAGATCGATATAGAAGTGCAGAAAGAATATGAATAGTTTATCATGTTGAAAGAAGAACAGAATCATATCAGATCGGATTAGAAGTGCAGAGAAAATCTGGACATAACAGGTAGAGCGGACTTTGTATCGGATCATTTGAGAAACCAGCTCGGAGCGAGAAGTGTGATATCAGCTCACCTGAGAGACCAGCTAGGACAAACCAGCTCGAAGCAGAATAGGTTTAGTACAAAAATCCTACTTACCGCGATCTAATCTAAGAAGCAAAATGAACAAAGACTACTATATGGAACAATATAGAACAAAGAGACGAACATATCAGACTTAGAGCAGATTAGAGCAGTTCAGCACAGCGACCAGATCGGAGCCATGCTGAGTAAAGGTAACTCAGCTAAAAGGATTTCATATTATTTTAAGTATTGTATACATCAATTAAATTGATTTGATGTGTTGACTTCTCAGGATCTCTTTGTAGTCGTTGAGACTACTTTTAGCAAATTTCAGATATACCAGAGATCTATTTTCAACTGAGTACGGCTGAAGGTATGCTAAAAGAGGAAAGCATTTAATGAAGACGTACGTGAACAGTACATGAATTAAAGACTCCGCAGACAACTCATTTCGATCTAACGTGTCTACTGGTAACATTTATTGCCATTGATCCAAAGAGTATAAATTGGAGAAGCAAATCAGTTCGGAAAAATAACAAAACAAGAAGTAATGTGAACAACAACGAGTTACAACTACGATTCGCAACGATCATCCTGATTACTGCGACCTTACTCTAAAAAGCCTAGAATTCATTTTCTAAGTCGTAGATTCACTCTGTAGTATTGAGCTTACTTTATAAATAAAAAAAAAGAGAATTGAGAGCTAGAAAAGCTAAAACAGCCTAGAGCTGTAATTTGTATTCCAGAACAGATCGCGAATCTGTTTCTGTTGAAAAGGTGCTAGGAGTTCTTGCAGCTGCTGGTTGCCGGACTGGGTTATAGCAGGAGCTATTGTAACCAAATCTTCTAGTGGAAATCCTTCCAGTTGACGTAGGAGTTTTGTTAAGATAAAATTTATAAGTTTTGGTGATAACAAAAACAAGACTAAGAACTGAACATAAGATGCAGACCTGATCTTAAGTATTCGCAGAGGATAAGAGAAGGGAACAGTTCAGATTTTGTGACGTAATGCCATTGAGTTGAAGATTGTAGATCCGAGAGTTCTGTGTAAAGTTGATTCAATATCAGATTTGATGATTCAGTTGTATAGAGATATTCAGATTTGAGCTATTGAGTTAAGGAAGCCTATCGGGTTATTTAAGTAATCGGTTCTTTCAGTTATCGGGACAGTTTTTCAGATTTGAGGGCATTCAGATTTGATTCAGAGGCTTCGGTAACAGATCCGATTTTTTTGATTCAGATGTTATTATTCAGACCCGAGCGTTTCAGATGTGAACAGACTCAACATAAGATATTTCAGATTTCAGTATTTCAGATGTGGTTAAAGAATGATCAGTGTACATCTGATCCGAGGTTATCAGATATGAACAACTCAGACTTAGGTACAGTGTACTTACAGATGTCTCAAAGTATTCAGACCTGACAAATTACGAATATACATACAAAGGAGAAGATTCGTTTAACAGAATGAACCTTCAGATATGAGCTTCGAATCTATTAAGATGTTATCAAAGGATTATTTGATAAGAATCAAAGGTCATAATTTAATCGTATAAAAGCCTGGAATTAAGGGTACAAAATCAGAGCTATTTTGGGTAAAGTTTCATAGTACGCAGAGTGATTGATACGATGATTACCCGCTTTGGAATATAAGTCAATTTAGCCCTGACAAGCACATATTACCTTTTGCATGGCATTAATGGAGCATTAAATGCTATGATACGATGAAGATATGCAAAGGAGTTTACTTCTACTGGCTACATCTACTGACCGTTGAAGACAAAGAGTATAATAGCTGAAGAATTCAAATGAAGAAGCTCTCGGTTAATCTCTACGATTCATAACGTATTCTTCGCTATCATAAAGCTCTCTCTCAACTCACTGGGAATTTGATATCGCAAAATATTCTGTCCCAGTATTCAAATCTCGAAGAACACTGAAGTTCAAGCTTTTCTAGATTCAACCTTCGAGATATCTTTTGGTTTACATTTGTAAACAGTTCTTGTTGATAAAAGAACCAAAAGATTTACAGTAATCATAGTTTCGCACTTCATTGTATATCAGTTTTTGAGTCTGTAACAAACTCGCTCTTTGAAGCAGTTCGAGAAATTATTTTGATTGTATTCCACAGTGTTATCTGCGTGTAGTTGGTGATTGCTATGAGTTCACTTGGAGCGAGACTCAGTGATCGGGTGTTTACAGCGTCTGTACACATCAAAGTCTTCTAGTGGAACCTTCCTGCAAAGGAAGGAGGGGAGACGTAGGATCTTCAGATCCGAACTTCCAGAAACAAATTCTAAACCTGCACTTTTACGTATTGCATTTATTTATTTACACTGTTCACTGGTTAATCGACTTATTTCCGCACTATCATTGTTAGTAGAGAAATCAGTTTTGGGACTGAGATACCTCAGATCTGGTAACACAGATCCGAGTTAAGCAAGGCGCTTGTAAAATCACTTTTAAAGTTTTCGAAAAATTAAAATCTAAAGGAGTTCATTCAACCCTCCCTTCTGAACTCCTAGGCCTGTTTTTAATCCTAATTGATCCTATCAAGTTCAATCTCCGAACTTCCATAAACAAATCATATCTCTTTTATTACAGCTTTCAGTTTTTAATTTATCTGTTCACTGTTGAATCGAGTTATTTTTGCACAATTATCTTTGTTACTCGAGACTACAGATTATAAGAGTTAGGGTAAGTTATGAGTGTGTGTTGGGTACTATTTAGGCCCGTTAGGCTTTAAATTTTAAATAACATGCACAACCCCAATTAAATTGGGTCATTCTCAATTAATATTAGTTAAGTCATGATTTATTGTTTTAAACTTTGATAAAAAAAATCCTAGTTTATGCTTACCCACTCAATTGCAAGGAAATAGGCTAAACGAGCATAACGCTCGAAAAATTAATTCTTTTGTCTATCCACAATCCAAAACTTTATATTTAGCATTAAAAAATATTTTTATCTCCTAAACTTTTTAAAATAATTTTCAGAACATTTTAAAGTCACATCTATCGCCTCCGATCTCTCTTCCGCGACTCGGTATTGAATATCCCAAAATCAAGAGAAACACATTTAAATCTCAAAATAAATTCATGGATAATATTTTTAAAACTCAAATATATTTTTAAGGTTTCACTATATTAGTCAAGATGGCTTTAAGATTAAGAAATCTATTATCCCTAGGGTTTAGTTCCAGATCCCAGAACATAGTTCAAAGCCACGAAACTCACATGCCTATAGACTACTCAAACTGGACTATACCTCAAGAACATATAGAAAACATATATAAGATAGGTTTAACAGATTTCAAAACTGCCTTTTCAGTCAAGACTCATGAAGAAACTCTGTCAATCCAAGAGGATTCATAGAGTATCGTCTCCTAAAAAATACAACTATACAAATATATATACAAAAGAATTACAGAAACTTACACTTTGGTTTAATACAAATAGCAGTCAAACATTTAGTTCATATTGGAGTTGATACTCCAATTACTTAGCTCTAAGAGATAAAAGACTCAAGAGATACCAAACATCTCTTTTGTCGATGATTCAAACCAATATATGTAATGGACCAATTATTTCAATTGTTCATCAAATTTCTCTGTGGATCTACAAATCCAATGATATTAGATTCTGTAATTTTAGATGTTCACATAGGGTGATGAATTTTATCCCTATAAAAACTTTGCAATCATCTATAGAGTCTACTTCAGGCTTTTATCATCACAACTTAATCCCAAATATAACAGGCTCCCTTCTTCGAAAGAAGAAACGGTTCTGTTATAAAAAGATACTGAAAAACCTACGGTCTTCACTCCAAAATGTTTAAAATGGAAAGAAATAACTATTCCCCAACAATTCATAATAAATACTCCTCAAATACCAAGAATTATAAAAAGAAGAGATATTTCTCAAATAATCGAATAAGAAGAAATTACTATAAAATTTAACCCACAGATAAAGCCTATTACAACACCAACTTTACAAAGATCACAATCCTCTCATCATTCATTTTGTATTTTTTCAAAAAATACAACCAAATATGATTCTGTCATACCAATTCCAAATCCCAGATCAGGACCTTCATCACCTCAAAATTATTCTCCTCCAACTTCACCATCTATTTCCAGTATGATGATGATCACATCTGGAAAGAATTTCAACCGGACTTCGAATATTTAAATGGAGAATTACAAGATACATTCCATACTGAGAAATGAATATGGTACGATAAACTAGACCAAGCTATAAAAAATAAAATCCACTCTGAATGGTTACATAAAATAAAAACTATTAAATCCAATATTCCATTTTTCACCTTCTTAACCATATTTTTATCTGCCGAAGTTTTAATGATTCCCAAAATAAATCTGTTATCCAAGTTAATACAAGTCTCCATAAGAAATGGACATTACTTAATAACGAAACTAGCCAACTTGTGGCGTGTGGGCTTTTGATGACTCTTTGTGTAAAACAATCTTTGTTTCTGAAATTCACATTTTATGACATTCTTTATCATTGTTTCTATTATAATATTAACAATTGTGTTGGATAAAGACCTAGAATACATCATAGTGTATGTTAGGTGTGATAGTGGATATGATGGCTATTATGAAACACATCTAATAGTCACTGTGTATTCTAAACTTGTTCCTAGTCGATTGGGCCGTCAAAATGAGGATAAAGGCCGCCCGAGTTTGAGACTAGCATCTGCGATGTGAAGTACCACATTTCATTGGTAGGAAACATTCTGATGTTCTGAGCATGCAGATGGATGGTTTGCCTGGAAAACTATCGAACTACCCTCGTTCGGATTCTTCAAGTGGTTACCATTTGTCGAGTGGAGAGTCCGAGGTCTTGGTTGTATGAATTATTCCTTACTACTCGAAACATCATTGAGACTCTACATGATTAGTCGCCTCACTTTGACTCATTTACCGACTCCGTGAGAGTCATCAGGTGTCGAGATTGGGTGATGTAACGAAGCATGTGGGAATCGATGCTTTGTTGTTGAGGAGTCACAGCTCGCCCTAGTGCGTGGATATCCTATGTTATCTGAGGAGATAATAGTGTTACAAAACTCTGGCCAGAGTACTCTTGTGCTTTAGTGTAAATGAGTTTACCTAGTTTTACTCGTGATGTCGTTATTCTGATCTCGAAGATGTATGCATGGCTATCGAATATCTAATGACTCTCGATTTACCAATGGTCGTTGATTCGATCGGGATATATGAGATGAAAGGACCATACTACACGCTAAACATGACCAACTGGTTCTTGCAGGCACTATCAGTGATACCTAGGGGATCACGGGGAGATGTTACTAGGAGCTTTACCATGACCAGATGGGTAGATCAGAAAATTGTGTTTTCTGATTCACAATTAGTTGTGAGCCCATGGCTAGCCGTATCCTGAACCATTGAGGGTCACACAGTGTACTGGTTTATCAATTCCCATGCAGACAAGGAAATTGAGCTCAATTTGTTGAGTATAGTAGGAGGATGGATGGAAGTGTGACTTCCTAAAATAACTGGGGGTGGAAATGAGATTTTCTTAAAGATTGGACTAGTATGACTATCCTTAAAATTTATAGGGGCCTAACTGCTATTTTGGATTAGGTGGTCTGAAAAATTGTTTTCACATCATAATTTTCAGTTTTGTAAACTGATTAGATCGGTCCGATCTGATCATCGATCAGGACTATGATGAAGCCACAATGATGGACTTGAAACCAATGTTCACCTGGGCCTGTGCCCGACCCATGCCCAATAACCTGGTTTCAGCCCATGAAAAATATATAAATATGGGCCCTGAGGTATTCATTTTACTCGCACCAAAAGCTGTTTAGCAAACTCTCCCCTCTCACCTCTCTCCCTTCTCCCGCCACCGTGCCGTCGCCCACCGTCGCCGCCACCGCCGCGCCGTCGCCCATCGCTGTGCGACCGACACACGCCCGCCGCGCCGTCGTCCACCGTCGCCCACCGCCACGCCGTCGCCCATCGTCACCGCCACCGATCACCGTCGCCCACGTTGCCCACCGTCGCCCACTGCCGCGCCGTCGCCCACCGTCGCGCCGTCGCCACCGCTGCACCGTCACCCACCGTCGCCGCCACCGCCTTCGCCGCACTTCACTGCGATCGTCCCGGCGAGGAGATTCTGCTCACGAAATATTCGTTTGGGGTTCTAGTGCATTCCCACGAAGGAATTGGAAAACCGGTCGTGGACCGGATTAGGAGCAACCAAAGAAGTGCTATTTCCATTGGAGAAATAGTCGGAGCCAGGCGCCTATTCGCCAGACAGGTTGTTAGGAAAGGATCAGATCTCACCAGGACACCTATGGCCGAAGGGCCGTGAGATCTGATCAATCAAGATTGAGGTGCAATACCTCAGTGTTCTTGAACATATATGAGCACCGAGAATAGATCTGGACTTGCATTAAAATACCAAGAGGAAGTATCCAGAACTGAACACTAATTTTAAAACTCGCTAAAACAGATATTAAACAATATGCAATGCGTGCTAACAGTAAATGCGGAACGCTGTAAGTAAATAGCTCAGCTATTTTTTTCTGGAAGTTCGGATATAACATCCTACGTCTCCCCTTCTTCCTTCTTCAGGAAGGTTCCACTAGAAGACTTTGATTATACATCAGAATGTACGACCCACTCAGCTGGGACTTATTCGCTGCCCAAGGCTGAACTCCTAGACTCTACACCAGCTCTCAGCTGTGTTCACTCAATCACTTCTTTTATGCCTCAGTGAGAAAGGCTACAACACAGAGTTTAACGTCTTCGTTCTTGGACAAGATCTGTTGTATTTGGTTTGGGGTTTTGATTCACTCACTATTCTGTTTCGCACATCTCTCATATGCCGCGCCAGTTCTCGGCGGGTTCTTGTGGGACTATAGGCAACCCCTTGCGGGCTTGTCTCGGCAGCCATGTGCGACGTGTGCGGGACTTGCTGCCGCACACGGCCAGGCGTGCCATGTACACCCGTGCGCACCTGTGCAGAACTCGATGGCGCACGCTACAGGACCATGTGCGGTGCCCGTGCGGCGCCTCTACTGCCCACGGACACCCTTGACCAGGCAGCCCAAAAATTTTGAATTTTTGAGTCCGGGCAGGTCTGTTTGATTTTATAATCAAGTTTTTGAGTCCAAAATTATTTTTCAAAATTAATTTAAGGAAAATTTAAATTTTATGAAAATTGCCCTTTTTCCATTAATTAACATGGGGTTGAAAAATAATTATTTTGATGCAATTAAAACTAACAAAATGTGATTTTATTTATGAAATGTGATTTTATGCTTAAAATAGGATTTTGTTAAATCATATCAAATTTGATTTGATTATCTATATATGTCAATCATGATTAAATTGCATGATTATCTTGATTTGATATATGGTTTTGAATCCGCATGATGTTAAAATCTGATTTAAAATATGATACCTAAATTTCCAAAAATACAAATCCTTCATTTTAAATATGATTTAAATTTAATATCAAGAATAAAGTTTCATGATTAAAATTGAAAGATCTTAGTTATTGATAATTATGAATAAAGTGATAAAACATGATCTAAGGGAGTCCTTTATAGACTGGCTTAAAAAGGGCTTGTACCGGCTAAGTATCCCTGAAGGGCGTTGCTTTGTCTAAGGAAGTTGTTTTTTAAGTGGGCCTTAGCCCCTCTAACTACCTGGAAGCACTCTTGGAAAATGCTAATCACTGGATTCTAAATTGATCATAAAATAAAAGATTATTCAACGAGATCATAGACTAGGGAATTTAAGTACTGTTTAAAATTTCATACCTTCCATCAACAATGGGGTATACGACGATGCTACCCGTATACACGGCCCGACTCATATTATTGAGGGGGTTATGTATGCCGGAAAGCTATACACTCTATTGACACTTGCTGTGAGTTGGTTGGAACTCCCTTTAACGTTGACTCATATTATTGGGGACATTAAGGGGACCGTCCATCGCGACTCAACATTGATGGGTCATCTTGACACGTGATAGTAATCGGCATCATATTATTGGTCCCTTACTGGACGTGAGGTAAATACATGGAGGTTGCACCTGGTGCAATTG
Organism: Dorcoceras hygrometricum; assembly: GCA_001598015.1. NCBI lineage: Eukaryota > Viridiplantae > Streptophyta > Magnoliopsida > Lamiales > Gesneriaceae > Dorcoceras > Dorcoceras hygrometricum. Next base: position 35,982 of record KQ987347.1, read on the forward strand.
GGCTCTACCTTTTGGAGGTCATGGTTGGATGATATTATTCGGGACTATGATTTTCGATTGGGCCCAAACGCCATGGTAAGAAGCGTTCTATCCCGGCGAAAGGGAACAAGCCCAACAAGAATCCAAAGGCAAAGGCTTCCAAGCCCGGCAAAACTGAGGACGTTTGCCCACCACTGCCACAAGCCTGGGCATTGGAGGAGGAACTGTCGAGATTACCTCAAGCAGTTGCGAACTGCAAAAGGTATATTCTACATTAAAATAAACATGTCTCTTAATTCTACTTCTTGGGTACTTGATACCGGATGTGGATCTCATATCTGCAATTCCTTGCGGGTAATGACAAGAAGTCGACATCTTAGAAAGGGTGAGACCCACTTGAGGCTTGGTAACGGAGCAAGGGTTGCTGCCGAAGCAATAGGAGATGTATATTTATTTCTTTCTTCAAATTATAAGTTGTTATTGAAAGATGTTTTATATGTTCCCGAATTGATAAAGAACATTGTTTCCATTTCTATGCTTGATAGTGATGGATATTCTTGTCATTTTGCTAATTTGATTTGTAATATTTACAAGAATGAATTTTTAATTGGAATTGGGGAACGCGAAACGATCTACACAACTTAAAATTAAAAGAAGTTCCAACTCGCAATGTAGAAACACACACAACAATGATTAAAAGGAAAAACGATAATCAAAATCCAGCCAAACTTTGGCACGCTAGGCTAGGTCAC
>KQ987349.1:23453-38483 GCA_001598015.1 Dorcoceras hygrometricum
TCTAGCAACATCGCCCCATGATCCCCTAGGTATCACTGATAGTGCCTGCAATAACCAGTTGGTCGTGGTTAGCGTACAGTACGGTCTTTCAATCCATATATCCCGATCAGATCAACGACCATTGGTAAATCGAGAGTCGCTATAGATTCGATAGCTATGCGTACATCTTGGAGATCGAATAGTGACATCGCAAGTGTAACTAGGTAAACACATTTACCTAAAATACTTCTAGTACTCTGGCCAGAGATTTATACACTATTATCCCCTCAGATAGCATAGGATATCCACGCATGTCTGCGAGCGGTGAATCCTCGACAACGATGCATCGATTCCTACATGCATCGGGGTCTCACCCAATCCCGACGCCTTATGACCCCAAGTGAGTCGGCAAACGGGTCAAAGTAAGACGCCTATCATGTAGAGTCTCAATGACGTTTCGAGTCGTGAGGACTAATCAGTACAACCAAGACCTTGGACTTATCCACTCGACAAATGGTAACCACTTGGAAAATCCGAAGGAGGGTAGTTCGATAGATCACCAGGTCACTATCTATCTGCATGCTCAGAACATCACAATGTTCCCTACCAATGAAACATGGTACTTCGCATCGCAGATACTAGTCTCGAACTCAGGCGGCCTTATCCTCATTTTGACGGCCCAATCGACCAGGAACATTTTCAGAATACACAGTGACTATTAGATGTGTTTCATGATAGCCGTCATACCCACTATCACATCTAACATACACTTTAGTGCATTCTAGGTCTTTACTCAACGCAATTGTTAATCATCATACAACACAATGAAAGTAAAGAATGCCATATAAGTAAATGCGAATATCATATATAAAGATTGTCATATAAAAGAGTCTATAAACCCACACGCCACAAGTTGGCTAGTTGGGCATCTACTCTAACAATCTCCCACTTGCCCTAAAGCCAACTACTCATCAGACGCAGTCCCATTGTTTCGCGATGTTTTTCAAACAACGGTCCAGGCAAGGGCTTCGTAAGTGGATCAGCAACGTTGTCTGCAGACGCGATGGTGTCTTGCTTGGAACTCTTCCAAGAGACAGCACCACCATTGAGCATGAATACAAATCAGAGGTTGATTTCGAATCATCCACGTCACACTGGAAGCTAGAATCAGTGTAGTTTCAGTTCACCACCCCCGTAGACCATGAACATATTCTTAGTCCTTCATAAGTTCTTAAGAATATCCTTCACAGCCTTCCAATGTAATTGGCCGGGGTTGGCCTGGTAGCGGCTCGTGACACTCAGAGCATATGCGACATCCGGTCTAGTCGAGATCATGCCATACATAATACTACCTATTGCCGAGGCATATGGTACACGTGTCATACTCTCTATCTCCTCATCGGTCTTTGGACACATAGACTTAGATAGAGTGACCCCGTGGCACATAGGTAGGTTTCCTCTCTTGGACTCTTCCATAGAGAACCTCTTAAGTATGGTATCGATGTAGGTTGCTTGGGTGAGTCCGAGCATCCGTTTAGATCTATCCAGATAGATCTGTATTCCAAGAATATAGGATGCTTCACCCATGTCCTTCATCGAAAATCTACTAGATAACCATACTTTAGTTGACTGCAGCATTCCTACATCATTCCCAATGAGTAGAATGTCATCAACATAAAGTACGAGGAACGTCCCAGTACTTTTAACTACCTTCTTGTAAACACATGGCTCCTCGGGATTCTTGATGAAACCAAATTCCTTAATTGTTTCATCGAACCTCAGGTTCTAACTTCGCGATGCTTGTTTGAGACCGTAGATCGATCTCTGAAGCTTGCATATCTTATGCTCGCTTCCAACAGATGTGAAACCCTCAGGCTGCGTCATATAGATCTCTTCCTTAATGTTTCCATTAAGGAACGCAGTTTTCACATCCATTTGCAATATCTCATAGTCGTACCATGCGGCTATGGCTAACAAGATTCTAATTGAATTGAACATTGCGACTGGCGAGAAGGTTTCATCATAGTCAACACCTTGCCTTTGAGTGTAACCTTTCGCGACCAGTCGTGCCTTGTAGGTCATTACCTTACCATCAGGCCCAAGTTTCCTCTTGTATACCCATTTGCACCCAATAGGAACAATTCCTTCGGGAGGGTTAACAAGAGTCCAAACTTGGTTAGCATGCATTGAGTCAAACTCAGACTGCATTGCTTCAAGCCACAAATTAGAATCAGCATCGGAAATTACCTCCTTGAAAGTTCTTGGATCAGATCCAACAACTTGATCACCTTGATCATCTTCAAGGAGAAAACCATATATCTCAGGAGCCCTAGGAACTTTCGAATCTCCTAGGTGCGACCATTTTTGGTATTGGCTCTGTAGGTGCAGGAGACTCACCTGGTACTTCGATTGGATCTCGAACCTCTTCGAGTTCTACTATTTTGCCTTTTCTATCAAGTAGAATTCCCTTTCCGTAAAGGTGGCATTCCTAGACACAAACACTTTTGTTTCGCTGGGATAGTAGAAGTAGTATACAATGGAATTCTTTGGATACCCAATGAAGTAGCATAAGATGGATCTCGTATCCAGCTTATCTCCCACTGTCTGCTTCACGTAAGCAGGACTTCCCCAAATCCTCATGTATGAGTACTTGGGTGGTTTGCCCATCCATATCTCATATGGAGTCTTATCCACTGCCTTGGTGTGGACATTGTTCAACAACATTACCGCCGCTTCGAGCGCATAGCCCCAAAACGAGGTAGGAAGTTCAGCGAAGCTCATCATAGATCGAATCATGTCCAACAAGGTCCGATTACGACGTTCCGCTACACCATTGAGCTGTGGTGTGGCCGGAGGGGTCCACTGTGCGAGAATCCCATTCTCTTTCAGATAATCTTGAAATTCAGCACTTAAGTATTCACCACCTCGATCGGATCGAAGTGCTTTAATACTTTTGCCTAATTGATTTTCCACTTCAGCCTTGAATTCTTTGAACCTTTCAAAGGATTCAGACTTGTGCTTCACCCCTCTCCCGGCCAGCAACATGCGGAACATAAGCCAACAATGCAGAAAACTTGCGAGCATACTCGCGCACAGTCAACGAACCCTGCTCCAAAAACTCAAACTCCCGCTCACGGGCAGCCACATACGAATCACATACAAGGGATACATTTATCAAGGGGTGGGAACGGGCCACAAACAGGCCCACTTTAAATGATAATCAAAATATTAATACAACCGAATCACAAAAACCTATCGCATACACCTAACAAATTGGGCATGGCTCTCGATCATCCCAATCATGCAGATAATGTAATTAACATGAATAAATTAAATAATCCTATTATTTATCGCAAAATCATATTTTAATCATAAAATCGCATTTTATAATAAAATCGTATTTTTGTCGATAAAATCAAATTTTAATCAACAAAATCATATTTCATTATAAAATCATATTTTACAATTAAAATCACATTTTGCTAATTTTAATTATATCATATTGGGCTTAAAACAATTTTAGGCCCAAAAATCTCAAAATTTCAAAATCGACCAAAACGTGCCCGATATCGTATACCGGCCCGAAAACTTCACGGGCTGCCCGGGACAGGCCCGAACCAAACCCTAGAAGAATTCAGCCGTCACGACATCGCCGGAGCTTCGCCGGAGCAGCGGCCGGCCGGCGGCGGCGCCACCACGAAGATCGCATGCGGTAGCGGCCGCACGCACGCCGCATCAAATGCGACGTTGGCCGTGCACCTTCGCGCAACGTCGCTCCAAGCGTGAAGCATGGCCGCGCAACGAGTGCACGGTGTCCAGCCAACGAGCGGTTATAGTGCGCCATCCAGCGAGCAACGGCCGGCCTTCGACCAGCGCAACACTCGGCCGCCTCTCGTGCGGCAAGCGCGCGGCCAGCGCATGCATCAGCGCTCATCGGCCGCGCGATATGCATGGCCTGCGCGCAACTGAGTTTGCGCACGCCTGCTGGCCACGGCCGGCCACCATGCGCGGCCAGCGCGCAGGCCGATCGTGAGTTTTAAAAATTTTGGTTTTTACGATTTGAAAAAGAGATTTTGATACAATAGGGCAGTACTGTATTGATCATATCCGAAAACCTTGGCTCTGATACCACTGTTGGGAGGGCACTTCGGATCCGGATCACGCCTCCCAGCAAGGCAGCGGAAGAATAAAAACAATACCGGGAGACGATCAATACAATAAATAACAAACATGCTATGACATTCATAGGGCGTTTAAGATTGCTACCTTGCTGGCAACTCGTGCCTGGCTCCGACCAGTTTCTCGAGGAAACCGGCACTTCACGGTAGGCGGCGGTAGATAACATCAATCAGGTCCACGACCAGATACGGGATTCCTTTGTCAGCCTGCACTAGAAGGCCTGACGAGATCGGCGCGGACGGATTCTCCTCGTCAAGATTGGCCGGAAACAATTTTCCGGCGAAGAGAGGCGACGGCGGCGGCGGCTTTTGAGAAGAGGAAGGGGCGGCGCTTGATGCTTAGGGTTAGGGTTAATGCTTAAGTGTTTTATGATTAGGTCTAAGTCTATATTAAATAGACTTGGTGATGGGTTTGGATCCGGCCCAACGGGCCCGGGTCCAACGGATGAACATTCGATTCATCCCCATCACCGAGACTTCATCGTAACTCCGATCGCCGATCAGATCGGATCGATCAACTCAGTTTCCAAAACTGAACATTCAGGGATACAGCTAGCCGTGGGCCCACAACCATTGTGGCTCCGGAATCACAATTCCGGACCTGCATAACGGATCATGGTAAGAGCGTCTAGCAACATCGCCCCATGATCCCCTAGGTATCACTGATAGTTCCTGCAAGAACCAGTTGGTCGTGGTTAGCGTACAGTACGGTCCTTTCAATCCATATATCCCGATCAGATCAACGACCATTGATAAATCGAGAGTCGTTATAGATCCGATATCTATGCATACATCTTGGAGATCGAATAGTGACATCGCGAGTGTAACTAGGTAAACACATTTACCTAAAACACTTCTAGTACTATGGCCAGAGATTTATACACTATTATCCCCTCAGATATCATAGGATATCCACGCATGTCTGCGAGCGGTGAATCCTCGACAACGATGCATCGACTCCTACATGCATCGGGGTCTCACCCAATCCCGCTGCCTAATGACCCCAAGTGAGTCGGAAAACGAGTCAAAGTGAGACTCCTATCATGTAGAGTCTCAATGACGTTTCGAGTCGTGAGGACTAATCAGTACAACCAAGACGTCGGACTTATCCACTCGACAAATGGTAACCACTTGGAAAATCCGAAGGAGGGTAGTTTGATAGATCACCAGGTCACTATCTATCTGCATGCTCAGAACATCACAATGTTCCCTACCAATGAAACATGGTAATTCGCATCGCAGATACTAGTCTCGAACTCGGGCGGCCTTATCCTCATTTTGACGGCCCAATCGACCAGGAACATTTTCAGAATACACAGTGACTATTAGATGTGTTTCATGATAGCCGTCATACCCACTATCACATCTAACATACACTTTAGTGCATTCTAGGTCTTTACTCAACGCAATTCTTAATCATCATACAACATAATGAAAGTAAATAATGCCATATAAGTAAATGCGAATATCATATATAAAGATTGTCATATACAAGAGTCTATAAACCCACACGCCACAAGTTGGCTAGTTGGGCATCTACTCTAACACAGGCATCATTTCATAAGGGACCACGTGCTAAAGAAAGACGTCCGGCTGGAGTATGTGTCGACTGAACAGCAAGTTGCTGACATCTTCACAAAGCCTCTACCAGACGCTAAGTTTTCTTATTTTAGAAACATATTAGGTCTCTTAGAATTGCCTTGAAATGTCTGTGCACTAACAATTTGCAGGTTGACAGCTGTTGCTTGACTCAGCTGCGAGTCTTTTGTTCAGGGGGAACGCAGAGACTTTCAGCTGAGGCAAGCATATTGCGTTGGATAGGATCTTAATCATAGGGGGAACCAGGATCTGAATTGTTAAGTGCTACGTCAGCTGAATATGTGGGATTTGGATACACTCAGATTCCACATATACACAGCTGATGCTTATTTGTGATCAGATCCTGCTCTACCCTCAACGATATATTAAACCAGCTATGATGTTATACAAATTGGCGTGCATTTTTTTCTTTTCACTGTACGATTAAAATATCTGAAAAATTATTTTAAAATCACTTTCTTATTTCACAATTTTGATAAAATCTTTTCAAAATCATTTCAAAATATTGTACGCGACGTCGGATGATTGACACGTGGCTGTCATCATGCGAAATGTCACATCTAAATTTTCTCTCTCCAGTAAGTTTTTGCATTCCTTGAATATATTACGGAGTTTCTTGTTTAACCTTTCACTTACCTTAAGCTTTTTACTCTCGGATATTCTTGTGCTCGTACTCTCTTGTGTGTTCTCTGCAAATATTTTTCAGGTGTTCTATATTTTTATCAACTAGCTACGATGGCATCATCAGCTTGGTCGACACGATCATCTCAGGTTGGTTTGGGACGCATCTTTTTCAGCTCTTGTTTTGGTCTCTTCCCAGCTGCTTGTGGATAGTAGCTCTCTTGATCAGTACTCGGCTCTGTTTGACTCTCCTTTCCGCATCTGATATCCTCATCCCGTCTAGCCCTTTCCTACAACCTATCTACTGGTTTGAAAGAATTAAGCTGTGAGGATTGAGAAATTCAAAATTAGAATTTTCAGATTTTGGAATTTCAAATTTTGGTGAAATCTGGTTCCCTAGCATTTTGAAGTAAAAACGCTGTCGTTCCATGAAATCAGTTGTTGCGCATTTCAGATAGTTACTGTAGCGAGAGAGGTGATGCGTCGTCGTTTCGCTGTGGTAACGCATAGTGATAACTGTTGACAACAAGTTCCTGTAGCGGGTGCAAAACGCCATCGTTATATTAGTGGAGGCGACATCGTTTTGGTTTTGCGCTAGCGATCGCTGTTGTGGGCATTTAGTTCATTAGATATGATGACGTAGGTTGCGTGACGTCGTTTTGGCTCTGTATGGATCTGTTGTAGCGTAGCGCTTTGATCAGATTTGTTGATGTGTACGGAGCGATATCGTTTTGATTAGCACTCGTTGTGTTGCATTGCGATTGCTGCCGTGAGCTTCGCACTGTTGAAGAATCTGTTATCAGTAATTGTAGTGTTTGGTCGGTGGACATTTCTTCATCAGCTACGTACTTTTGCGCTAGCGATCGCTGTTGTGGGCATTTAGTTCATTAGATATGATGACGTAGGTTGCGTGACGTCGTTTTGGCTCTGTATGGATCTGTTGTAGCGTAGCGCTTTGATCAGATTTGTTGATGTGTACGGAGCGATATCGTTTTGATTAGCACTCGTTGTGTTGCATTGCGATTGCTGCCGTGAGCTTCGCACTGTTGAAGAATCTGTTATCAGTAATTGTAGTGTTTGGTCGGTGGACATTTCTTCATCAGCTACGTACTGTTCCCGTTGTTGTCGGCAGCTGCGGGTTATTTTAGGGGATTGGTCGTTGTTTAGTGCTTGCGTTCAGAATTATGGAATCTGTTTCTGTCGGTGGTTATTTTAACAGATTTCTCGCGTGTATATTAGAAGCTTTGGCCTTCGATCATTTTATCAGATTCCATACTTAGAGAAATTTCTCCCGATTGTCGACCTTTGTCTCTAACCCTAGAACAATGTTCACCCGAACATTTCTTCCCTCGATATCTGTCGATTATAGCCTTTGTTTTCGTTGGTTTGGGTGGCGCTGAACTCCCTGAGGCTTGCTTTTCCGATTGTTACCCATTAGAAACTGTAGAACGACTTGTGGAATAGAGCATGAAGCTGCTGATGTGCGAAGATTTCTGGAGAAATTTGGCAGAGCGTTCTTTGAGTGTTGTGCGCTTTTGGATAAGTGATTCCTTGCCAAGTTTAAGCCTCATTTAAGAGTTGAGAAGTACTCTGTAGGATTCGGTAGTTGAATTATGCTACTGGACCTTAGAACCTTAGATGTTGAGTTCAAATTTAACTGATTGTTAGATACCTGGTACAAATTCAAATTCCAGGGAGTCTCTACCGTGATTGCCGTAGCAGGAGAAGGCTGACTTGCTTCAATTGGTTGTGCCGTGCATTGTGAATCTTTTGAGGTAGAAATCAATTGTTGAAGGTACGAATTGGAGCAACTCTGGACAGCTTTGATGCTTGAGCATGCGTATATTTCATGCTGTGAAATCTGGTTGATTTTGATGATTGTAATTGCGTGAGCAGAATATGTATTTTGATTGATTTATGTTCTTTTCGCGTACTGTGATTTGTATGCATCGAACATTGATTTATGAATGGCATCCATGCATACATCTTGAGCCTGTTGACAGATTGATTGATGACCTGATTGAAAGCCACGTTGTGACTGGCCGACTGATGAGTCGTGCCTGAAAAGTCCAACGCTATCATCGGAGTGGTGACTACCGGATTCGAGTGTCTACCACCGAGCTGTGATGGGCTGACGGGCTCTGAAGATCATGGACCGATGATTTCCCCGGTTGAAACACCGTGCGGGTATAGAGGCTGAATGAGGTGATTTTCCAGTTGATACACTGGTCTAGCTATCTGATCCTTGATAGCCCTCATGCATTTCATAGCATTGATTATAGCATGTTGCATGATTAGCTGTTTTGATAGCTCTTCGTACTGAGGCTTGACCTCGTATTTCTTTTCCTGCTTTTGCGTTGTTTGGGGTTTGTTTTATGTATCGGGATCTGTATTTGAATTGAGATTTGTCGTTACCTGTTTTATATGAGTTTGAGTCAACTCGTATTTTTTGTATTGATATTTTGAATGTATGTTTTGAGTTCAGGCCCATATTATTTCGAAAAAAATTTTTAAGCACTGTTTTACGCTTCCGTGATTATGTGCTTAATTGTGCTCTAATCCTGTGAGATTAGCACGGGGCCTGACATTTTTGGTATCAGAGCTTAAATTGGGATAAGCTCGATTTCCTTTGATCACACTCGAGTCTAGGCACAGAGTTTTGATTTGATTTTGATTGACTCTGTGATTTATGTGATCTTTTATTCTGTCCATGTGATATATCTGCTATGAGATCTTACCTCTAGATTTGTTTAGATGCCGCCGAGGAGAGGAAGAGGTAGGACGACTAGACGTACTGCGGAGGAGTCTAGGGCAGGTAGTGATGATGATGTTCATCAGGTTGAGGATGTTACTAGACAGATAGGCGAGATGGAGTTGGTCCTAGCTAGGTTTCAGCGGACGAACCCTCCGACGTTTTTTGCAGCAGAGGGTGGTGCGATGGCTGAGGCTTGGTTAGCTCAGATGGAGGAGTTTTTCGATATTCTGGAGTACGCTCCAGAGAAGAGACTGAATCTGGCGGTGTTGCAGCTGATAGACAATGCACAGCGCTGGTGGAGGGGTACTTCTCGTATCCTTCGAGATAGTGGGGCTGTGATCACCTGGGAGAGCTTTTGTGAGGCGTTCAGATAGGAGTATACCCCGGATTCCTTCTATAACAGCCGGGAGCGGGAGTTTGACAACTTGAAGCAGGATAGCATGCGAGTGGCTGAGTATGCCCGACAGTTTTCTGCGCTTTTGGTTTATGTGCCACACGTTGCCAACCAGGAGAGGACGAATAGGAACAAATTTCTGAAAGGCTTGAGGCCTGATTTGTACCGGATGGTTTTGTTTGGGTCACCTGCGACCTATATTGAGGCAGTGAACCGAGCGGTGGACATTGAGGAGAGTTTGATGGAGGTTGAGGCTCCGATTCAGCCAACTACTGGACGCACCTATCAGCCTGTGCAGGATGCGTCGCAATCTTTTTATTATCCTCAAGGGTCGCAGCAGCAGCAGTAGAATCGCCAAAGGTTTCGACCTCGAGGGAAACAGTTCAAGAAGAAGGCGGATTCGAGTTCCTATGGTTCTGCGAGTTCTGGTTCTGGAAGTGGTTCTGGCAGCGGTTCTAGTTGCATGTCTTGTGGACAGTGCAGAGGAAGGCATCTGACTTCGCAGTGTCGGGGAGTTCAGGGGTCCTGCCGTAACCGTGGACAGCCAGGACACTTTGTTAGAGTGTGTCCTCTGTTGAGGGGTCAGTCTTCAGTTCCTTCGCAGCAGGGATCAGCTGGTGGTTCTTCTCAGAGACCGCAGTTCCCTGCCCCTACCCAGCGATCTGGATTCCAACCCCGTGAGCCTTCTAGGTTTGGAGAACCTTCGAGACCTCCGTTCCAGATTCCGCAGCAGGCTCAGACGAACGCTTTGACGAGAGAGCAGGCTGAGGAGGCGCCTGGTATGATGATCGCAGGTACATGCTTTATTTTCGATTATCCTACGAGAGTTCTATTTGACACTGGTGCATCACTCTATTTTATTTCTGAGTTGTTTGTTTGTGAGTATGGGTTGATTTCTTCCCCATTGTGTGATGTTTTTGCCGTGTCTACCCCTGCTGGTGTGAATCTGTGGTCCCGTGAAGTGGTGTTGGATTGTGTGCTTCGATTTGATGAGCACGTTTTGGTGTCCAATATGATTGTTTTGGGAATCAGAGATTTTGATTGCATCTTGGGAATGGACGTATTATCTAGCTATAAGGCTACTGTTGACTGTTTTCATGGTGTGGTGAGATTTCGCCCTGACTCGGGTGAGAGGTGGGAGTTCTACGGTGCTGATTCGCGCTTGAAGATTCCACTGGTGTCCGCCATGGAGATGTTTATCCTGCTATCGCTGGATAATGCTGGATTCATGATTTATGCTCTTGATGTTTCCCAAGAGTCGCGGTTGGAGTTGAGCGACATTCCGATCGTCCGAGAGTTTCCCGACGTGTTTCCAGATGAGATTCCTGGATTCCCTCCGAGACGTGATATCGACTTCAGCATCGAGTTGGTGCCCGGTACCACCCCGATTTCTAGAGCTCCTTACCGGTTGGCGCCGGCAGAGTTGAAAGAGCTGAAGGATCAGTTGAGATATCTCTTGGAGAAGGGCTTCATCAGACCGAGTATGTCGCCTTAGGGAGCTCCGATTCTTTTTGTGAAGAAGAAGGATGGGTCTATGAGGATGTGCGTGGATTTCCGACAGTTGAATAAAGCGACGGTGAAGAACAAGTATCCTTTTCCGAGGATTGATGACTTGTTCGATCAGTTGCAGGGATCGGTCATTTACTCGAAGATTGATTTGCGCTCTGGTTATCACCAGTTGCGGATTAGAGACGCTGACGTGGCGAAGACAGCATTTCGGACTCGATATGGGCATTATGAATTTCTGGTCATGCCGTTTGGGTTGACGAATGCCCCAGCTGTTTTCATGGTTTGATGAATCGCGTCTTTAGCGAGTACATCGATCGGTTCGTGATCGTCTTCATAGATGAAATCCTAGTGTATTCGAGGAGCTTGAGAGAGCATAAGGAGCATCTGAGACTGGTTTTGCAGAGATTGAGAGACTCGCAGTTGTATGCCAAGTTCAGCAAATGTGAATTTTGGCTTGATCAGATTATCTTTTTGGGTCATGTGATTTCGGCGCAAGGGATTTCGGTGGATCCGAGTAAGGTCGAAGCAGTTCTTAACTGGGAGAGACCTAGTGTCAGGCCTCGTGCTCACAACAGAGATAAACAACGCACAAAACAAGCGGGTAAAATTTTTGCTTTTTGCCCTGACGGTTTAAAACGATATAATTTAAAATAGTGCGATACTCAAAATAGATATCCCATCTTATGAAACCGACCAAACAACAAATGGTTACAAGCCATAACAATACAGTATAGCATTCAAACACAAGTATCAGACTCCAACCACTGGATACAACTACTAAGCATAGGGCATCCCCTGGCTAACTGTACTGATACATATAAATATGCTATACGCAACTGGGATACTCTAACCACCTCCTGGGGCACCTCTAGCTGGGTTAAAGCCACGACCAGCTGTAAAACCCGGGTTCCCTGAAAACAACACAAGCAAGGAAACAAACCAAGCCCCATAGGGACATGGGGTCAAACCCCAGTACGGAGAGCAACTGAAACAGCTAAAGAAATGCATAAGATAAAATGCAGATGCTATGCATGAGACACCAGATAACAACTGAAGGCTTCAACCGAAAAGGGAGCCAAGGAACTCAAACATAGCTCCACGAGATCTGCAATGAATCAGTGGCCACGGAGTGTGTTCAAAGTGTGGTAATGAGCCACTCGCCTTGACACTACATCCGAATACCAGATGCATCAAACAACTAGACCTGTGTTGCCTGCCCATATAAACACCGATGCACAACAAGCAATACACAGCCATGTTCACCAAAACGTCCCAGCAGCCTCACATTATATCTCACGCAACTTCCAATCTATCACAAGCTCAAAATCCGTACCTCACTTTCTGTGCAACGATTACCACAATTCAAGGCCCGTGAAATCTGATCCTGACCTGCTGAACACACGCAAGACATAGGGAAAACATCAACAAAAGCTCACGGCCAACTACAGAAAGTCACGGCTGGGAGTCTTACGCTCAACCAGCAACTAACACCCTAATACAACTTAACAGGAAGCTCAATTCAAGGCTAGGAACAAGATCTCATCACAAATTCGAAAGGCTACCTGAACGCACAACCACACGGCAGAAAGACAGTAGCTTCGAGATTTCACTCCAGCCCACTACAGCCTCCAAAAGGGCTATCAATCGAAAGAGCTTCAAGAGAGGAGTCCAACGCTACCTCAAACGTGACGAACGATGGCCGGAATCAACAGGAATTCGTCGGAGAAACTCACGGTGAACAGTACTAGGGTTCGAGAAATAGAGGTCGACAATCGAGAGAATATTTCGCTAATTATGGGATCTGGTACTCAAAATTGAAGACCAATTCTTCCTTAAATACATCTCTCAGCTGCTGAAATCTGGTTAAAATGTCCACCGACAAAACCAGCAGTTGCGCTACTAAAATCCCAACCAGCAGTCGCGTAACAACCAACGGCTGATACAAATATACCAGACTCCATAATCAAAACGCTGCGTTCCAACTAATTTAGACGGCATCGTATAGCCCAACAGCTGGATTCCTTACAAACCAAAAGCTGGTACCAGACGTCGCGTTCCAATTAAATCAAACGGCGTCGCATAACCCCAACGTCTGGATTTCTTAGCGTTAACCAAAACGACATCGCACATCCTACGTCATCCAGTCGCTAACTCTCACGCAAAACAACCAGACGCAAGCTACAGGGAAGTTGACTGGCGTTGACGTCTGCTCTCAACGAAACAAGAAACCAGACGACGCACACGCGAACAAATCTCTCGCAGTTGGTACCCAAAACGGCGTCGCACCAACTTAACTAAACGCTGTCGTTTCCCGTTCGATTCAAAACTTGCTAAAACAACGTCTGATCAACAAAACGCGCTACCAGACTTCACCTAAACGACGACGTTTAGATCTATAACGCCACCAATTTCACACTGCGACTTGATTTCACCACCGACCAGCTTTCACCACAAAACCAAAGTTTCCAGAATTGCTTCAAACACCGATTAATCCAACAATTAATCTCAACACTGCGACTTGATTTCACCACCGACCAGCTTTCACCACAAAACCAAAGTTTCCAGAATTGCTTCAAACACCGATTAATCCAACAATTAATCTCATTATTGATTTCCAGATCTCACATTTCTCCCCCACTAAAAAGGATTTAGTCCTCGAAATCACACACAACAATTCCAGAAAACAACACAGCATTAGAAATCAAAACTGAAATTCTCCTAACACAGGCCAAGAGTTCAAGATAACTGAGCAAAAAACTAACACAGATAGGGAAGAAATACAACTAAAAAAACTATCAGCTACTGGAAATTTAGCTCAACAGCTACTCAAACAGATGCGGCCACTCGCGCTGCATCTTTTCTTCCAGCTCCCAAGTAGCTTCCTCCCTGCCATGTTTGCTCCATTGCACCATCACCAACGGAATGGTCTTATTCCTCAATTGTTTCTCTTTTCTGCCTAGGATCTGCAAGGGATATTCCTAATAACTCAACGTCTGATCTAGCTCAACCTCGTCAGTTCTCAGCACATGAGACGGATCTGGCTCGTACTTCCTCAACATGGAAACATGAAAGACATCATGCAGAGAAGATAATTCCGGAGGCAACAACAGTCGATACGCTAACGGGCCAATCCTCTCAACAATCTCATACGGTCCGACGTAACGAGGGGCTAACTTTCCCTTGTGTCCAAAGCGCATGACACTGCGGAACGGAGAAACTTTGAGAAATACCTGATCACCAACCTGAAACTCTAGAGGTCGACGCCTCTTATTCGCATAACTGGCTTGGCGATCTTGGGCAGCTTTCATCCGCTGTCGAATTAGATCCACATGATCCTTCATTTGCTGCACAAAGTCTGGGGCAGATAGCTGCTTCTCCCCCACTTCTTCCCAACATACTGGCGATCTGCACTTCCTACCGTACAAAGCCTCAAACGGCGCCATGCCAATCGTCACTTGATAGCTGTTATTATAGGAAAACTCCACTAAAGAGAACGCGTCTTGCCAGCTACCTCCGAAATCCAACACAACAGCTCGTAACATATCCTCCAACGTCTGGATAGTTCGCTCAGATTGGCCATCTGTTTGGGGGTGATATGCTGTGCTCATAGCCAAACTGGTACCCAAAGATGCTTGCAAACTCTTCCAGAACCTGGAAGTAAACCTTGGATCTCTGTCTGAGACGATCGAAACAGGCACACCGTGAATTCTAACCACGAAATCCACGTACAGTTTCGCCATTTTCTTTAACGAGAACGTCATCCCATAGGGAATAAAATGTGCAGACTTCGACAGTCGGTCTATAACCACCCAAATAGCATCGCATCCTCTGCTGGAACGAGGCAGATGCATCACGAAATCCATCGCTATGTGCTCCCAATTCCATTGGGGCACTTCCAAACTCTGCAACAAACCACCAGGTCTCATCCTCTCGGCCTTTACCATCTGATAGTTCAAATATCGAGCAACGAACCCAGCAACGTTGCTGTGACACCC